>JAJQOW010001240.1:0-57389 GCA_037975125.1 Latrodectus hesperus
GCGTTTAATTTAACATTTTATAAATAATAGTAGAATAATATTTTTAAGATATGCATATTAGAAGAGAAATATTTTTCAAGGAATATATATATTGAAAGACAGCATATCTAAGCGATTTCTATGTCCAAAAATTTAAAAAATACGCACTCAGATAATAAACATTACGAATAACAATTGCAATGAACACAACTTGAAACCTCTCCAATCTTTAAAAATGGTTGTCATCTTTTTCAAAATGTTTTCAGAAATTTCTATTGCCATAAATAACAGTAGAAATTAAAATGTATCTTTTTAAATATATTGTGTGGTTTTAATAGTTAGAAAATTATAAATGTTTAAAAAAATTCAAATTTTTTCCCAATTTTAAAAATTTGGAAATTTTGAAAATTCCCGGGAATTTTCAAAATTTCTATGAGGAAAAAACCCGGTTTATTCCCGGAAAAAAACCGGGTTTTTTCCCATCCTTGCAACACTATCCACTCTTGATAATGTCACATATTTGGAGACCCAAATCCGCAACTCTTTTGTGCGGAGGAACCATCTGGTTTCCATTTTCTTTGATATCGAGAAGGCATACGACCGTACATGGCGATATGGAATTCTCCGTTCATTATATAATTTTGGCTTTTGGGGTAATCTTCCGATATTCCTACAAAAATTTTTATGCTCCCGTGTTTTCAAAGTTCGTATTGGAACTATATTTTCCAATACTTTTATTCAAGCTGAGGGTGTTTCCCAAGGCTTCATTTTAAGTGTCACCATTTTTAACCCATTCATCAGTAACATCTTACATCAATGACTACCATCAAGAAAAGGTACGCTCTATGTTGATGACCTGCAAATATCATGTCAAGGTGCAAATATGCGGTTAATTGAGAGACAACTGCAAACAGCAGTTAATAAGCTTGCTGCATGGTGTGCTGAGAATGGCCATACTTATCACCAAGCAAGAATAGATGTATCCACTTCTGTAGAAAGACTAGCCTACATAATGATCCAATGATATTTATCATCAACACTCCAATACAAGTAGTCAATGAAATAAAATTTTTGGGAATTATCTTTGACTGAAAATTAACCTTTCTTCCGCATTTTTGTATTTGCGGAAGAAGTGGGAGCAATCGCTTAATATCCTCAAGGTGTTGTCAAATACATCTTGGGATGCAGATCGCGCATCACTACTTCGAATTTATCAGTCATCGATTTTATCCTGCATTGACTATGGATGTGTTTATGGATCGGCTAGATCTTCTGTTTTACGAAGATTGGACACAGTTCATCATTCTGCATTGAGGATATGCTCTGGGGCATTCCACACATCTCTCGTCCAGAGTCTATACGTAGTACACCATCAATTCCGTTAGACCTGAGACGTATGAAGTAGTCTCTCAGTTATTATGCTAAGATCATGTCGACCCCTTATCATCCATTACGTTCTATGGTTCCTAAAGCCTCTTTGAAACGACTATATGATGCTCGTTCATTGAGCATCCCACCTTTTCTCACAAGAGCTAAATCACATCTCTGACTCACAGACCTATGTGATATTCAGATAGAGTCAATTAATCAATTTCTCTATCCACCTTGGTATGAACCGACAAATACTTTTTTAAATACCTTTGCTCAATTTAAAAAATCAGACACAACACCTATTGTTTTTCAACAGCTGTACTATTCTCATCGCTGTCAGAACCAATCATACAAACCTGTATTCACGGATGGATCTAAAACTCCAGGACATGTGGGCTGTGGAGTTTTTATTAATAATACAGATTTTAGTTACAGCTTTCATCCATCCTGCTCCATCTCTACTGCTGAAGCAACCATATACTATGTGCTTCAGCCTGTGAATACAGACGACTATCATCAATATTGTATCCATACTGACAGCATGAGTATTATTGAAGCCTTGAAAAACAATAGCGTTACCTGTCATCATGTTGTGTCCAAAATTTTTAAAGCATTGGATTACCTTGCTGCAAGGGAAAAGAAATTGTATTTTGTTGGATACCAAGCCACATGGGTCTTGAAGGAAATGAGAGAGCAGATGCAGCGGCAAAGACTGCATCAGATCCAATTTTACCATTGGTTCCTCTCTCAGATGTGAGAAAGGTTATAAAAAGTTTTATATATGGTCTTTGGCAGGAATCATGGAACTTGCAGGTCGGCAACAAGTTACATACCATATTTCCATCCCTCACTTCATTATCAGTTTTACCGTTACGAAGTGCAGATGTTAGGTTGATTCGCCTTCGTATCGGACACACACGTTTCACACACAGACATTTGTTTTTAAAGAAACTAAATCCATGGGTTGAAACATGTGATGAACCATTTACTATATATTATATTTTAGTTTCATGTCCAGATTTTAACCAACAATGTTTACACTTTTTTAATAATGATATTATAACTTTGCTTGATTTAATAGGGGATCCACCTCATAGAAACCTATTCTCTTTTTTAAGGGCAATAGGTTTTTTATATTGTATTTAATTGCTATTTTAAATTTTAAAATTATGTTATGATATACCTTCCGTTTTATTTTATCAATAAATTTTAAAATTATGTATACACTTATTTTTGTTTTTTAAAGTTTTAATGTTATTTGGGTTTAAAAAAATAATTAGAAAAAAATATCAGAAATATGTTTCTTGGCGCAACATGTCCAATTTTGGACCTTGGCCATAAAACCAACCAACCAACCAACCACCGCTAATTTGCGATGATAAATGGAAATGGCCTGCAGAATGGAATGAAATTGTGTTTACTTCTAAGTCACGCTTCCGTATCCAACACCTCGATGGTCACATTTGATTCTGGATACACCGTGGAGAGAGGATGCTGAATAGCTGCGTTATGCACTGTCACACTGATTCTGCTCTGGGTATTATGGTATGGGGTAGTATTGGATATCACTCTGGCACTCCTCTAGTACACATGCTGGTACTTGAAACAGTCATCTCTAATCTTCAAGGTATTGGAGTCTGTTCTCCTTTATCATCAAGAGTGCATCTTCCTTTACGGAACCCACTCTGATTTATATGAATACATTTATTTATTTCTAGGACATATACGAGACGGGCGTTGACCATACGTTCGAGAGTCTTACAGCAGCAACTCGTCAGAGCTATTGGTCGATAGTGTGAAGAAACAGAAGGATCCTTACCAGCCTTAAGGATCGGAATCACTATTGCTTCGTTCAAAAGTGATGGGAACTTATTTTCTGTCCAGATCCTATTGAACAAAAATAGCAAGCTCAAAAGGGAATCTGAACTTAAATGACGAAGCATTTGATAGCTGATTCCATCAGATCCTGGACTGGTATTATTGGCCTGTTGTAATGCTCTCTTCAATTCCAACATCCGAAATTCACTGTTGTAAGGCAAAACTTGTCCATGGTTGAAACGAATTGGTGTTCGCTCAGCACGACTCTTTGTTCTGAAGAACGAAGGATCATACGAGTCGTTGCTTAAGACGCTAGAAAAAGTTTCACCAAGAACGTTAGCGATGTCCTTAGGAGAAGAGTATACAGCAGCTCCGGATTTCAAAATAGGAATTTAAAATTCTCTATATATTCTATTGGCTGCTTTCACTTTTCTCCACAACTGTTTACTGGATGTGGAAGAAGTAATTGAGGATACATAGCGAGACCAGGATTCCTTCTGACTTCGACGATGAGTTCTGCGAGCTAATGCGTTTGCTCTCTTAAAGGCGATAATATTCTCCGTTGTGGGGTATCTTCTAAATAACCCCATAACTTCCTCTGTTTCTAGTAGGTTTTTTGACATTCATCATTCCACCAAGGTTTGCAACGCCTGTGTGGTATAGGGGAACTCTTAGGTGTTGATGCGTCAGCTGCATTAGTAATTGTTTCAGTGACTTTACATACGGCATCATCAATATTTTCGATCATAACCATTTCGTTATCAATGACTCCCAATTGTGTAAATAACGTCCAATCTACCCGACTGTACACGTAAGTAGGTAAATGTTGTCCGACACTACTACCTCCAGTCTGGGAGATGACGAGAGGAAAATGATCACTATTATGCAGATCATTTCCTATAGTTAAATTTAACAATGGCAGAAGAGATGGTGAACAAATGGCCAGATCGAGAGAATGAAATGTTCTTGTGGGTACATGGAAATAAGTTTTCTCGTCGGTATTAAGCAGACAGAGACTGTTATCTGAAATACACCGCTCTATCTGCCGATCACGAGAATTAGTAACTTCCTTTCTCTGCAAAGAACTATGGCCGTTAAAGTCACCTAACAGTAGAAATGGTGTTGGCAGTTGATCTATTAATGCATCGAGTTCCTCTTGGCGGATGACATCATGTGGTGGCAAATACAAGCCACAGACTGTCAACAAACATGCTGTATGAATTCGTACAGCTACAGCCTGTAGTGTAGTATTCAAAGGTTGGGCAGTGCTGGGCTAGTTTTTGATTGTTAATATGCAAACACCTCCAGACACTGCACCATCATCACCACAGTCTTTTATAAAGCTTTTAAACCCACGCATAGTAAAATTATTGCTGGACTTCAGGAATGTTTCCTGAAGTGCAACACATGCGGTGTTACAGACTGAAATTATAGACTTGATGACATCATGATGGGAACGCAAACCATGGCAGTCACAAGAAACAAAGAAAATTATTTTTTAATTTGAAGCTCCTTTCCCGGAGCTGGAAAGCGTGTCATCTGACATCTCCTCGAGCGATAAGTCTTCGTCTGAGTGGTGTAAATTAACAGCGTCAGCCTCCAGGAACAAGGCTTTACGGGTGAATATGGAGGGTCTAGAAGAATCCTCCCTAGAAGATTTTAACTTATAAGCCTTGAAGGCTTTTCACTTTGTTGAAGGAACTTTTTTCTTTGTATTTGATGTTGAAAAAGATTTTGGCTTCAATGTTGATAATAGGGGCAATCTAGTCAAGGGAAGTGAAATAGTTTCAGTCTGAGTACTGGTTTATTTGGTGACTTTCTTTGCTGCTGTTGCATAGCTAACCCCAGATTTAGGACATCCTGAGGCAACTTGCCGCTTAGCCTCAGGGTACGAACAATTATTTGTTACTTTTATAGTGGTGATTTTTTTTCAAGTACCCATTGAGGACAATATCGATAATATGAGGGATTGTCGCCCTGACAGTTGACACATCTCTCCTTCACTGTGCAGTTCGAGTTATCGTGGCCAACTGCTGCGCATTGTGCGCAAGTCAGTTTGCCCCTGCAAACATTCTGCGAATGTCCAAAACGTTGGCACTTGAAACATTGCAAAGGATTAGGGATATATGGCCTGACGGGTAGATTCAGATAAACAGCTTTTATATTCTGTGGAAGGTCTGGGGACGCAAAGGTCAGAATGAGATGTTTAGTGTCTATGTACATTCCATCTCTTATACGTTCAACATCACAGATCTTCTGATACTGCAGATTTTCCAGAATTTCGTCCATCGGCGTATTCTCCAAATCCATTGCGGAAATAACACCACGTGAGAAATTGAGGCTACCATGAGGCAAGACGGATACCTCTAGGTTAGCCAGCATTCGCATATTGCTGATGGTTGTAGCTTGAGTGGAATTTGCAATTTCCACCAGCAAGTCACCAGATCGAATTTCTTAATACTTCACACTTTCTCGACAATTCCCAATATTCCCTTCCGAATTAAAAAGGGGGACACATTTTCAAACGTTCCCTCCTTTCTTTTGATTATAAAAAACTTGTTCTCTTCATTTTGCAAAAGTTGCTCTCGTGAGAGAAAGATTTTTTTATTTATTTATTAAATAGACTTTAAGTATTTCATGATTATTTAAATTAATAAATCTAATAGAAAGATAATTTCTATACCTTTTAGCCTCAGTTTATAATAAAAAATATTTCATGGTAAAATTATCAAGCCAAATATGTATTCTTAGAATCAACGGTATTTGCATTATACAGATCAGTAAAATTCTATCGAAATTAATATGTTAAGATTTTAAGCTAATGCTTTCTTATAAACAAAATAAAATATAAATAAGTTAAATAATTTATAAAAAATAATTCCTTTGCTACCAAAATATAAATTTTTCTCAATTTAACATTGATATTCATCATAGTTCAGTAGTAAGATTACAATCTTTTATATATATAAAGTCATATATGCCCCACATATAATCACAACCATTATTGAACAATAGAAGATGTGTTGAATTATGAGAATAAAATTATGTATATATATATATATATATATATATATATATATATATATATATATATATATATATATATATATATATATATATATATATATATATATATATATATATATATATATATATATATATATATATATATATATATATATATATATATATATATATATATATATATATATATATATATATATATATATATATATATATATATATAAAATACAGATATATTACTATTACTAAACAAAGTAGGATAACAAGCTCAAACAATATATTTCTTTTATAATCATATCATATTTCAAGTCATTGGAAAAATGTTATTTATCACACACTTCACAGCATTAGGTAAAATATTGTTACTTTTTATTTTGATATTTTCACAATGTTACTTATTAAATTTAATTGCTTTAGTATTAGTGACTGACTTAAGTGTACCAAAAGATTTTTTGAAAATAGAAAAACAAACTTAAATTACTGCTGAAGCAAATTATTTTGGTAGAATTTATAGTTATTTAAATCAAGGATTATTTGTATATAATTTTAGAAAAGGAATGTTTTGAAAGTAATGAAAAGAAGTTTGAATATTTTGATTAATGTAAAGCATATAAGCAAATTGAAATTTTTAAACATAGAGCATTTCAATGTTAATTACTGATATAATTTTGCAAGCCCTGATACCAATGCTTGCAAATTATGAAGTTGGTTAAAGTGACAAAACAAAAATCGTAATGGAATAGTATCACTTTATTAGATTCAAATTTTGGTGAATTTCAATAGAGCTATTTTCTTAAAAATATACCTCTATATCAAATGTCATATGAAAAGTCGATTATATCAAAAATAACATAATTATCATTAAATATTTTATTTTAATGTGATTTTGCTAAAATAATTCAGCTCATGTAATAATTGCTATTCAAGTTTAGCTACATAAGTAAGTAATTTTGGATCAAATTTTCCTTGATAACTTATTGGTTTATGGGGCAATATGTAAGCATCAAATATTTTCAGTAGAATTTCTAATACAATTCTAGATTATAATTTGTACACACATTCAAATCAATGTATGAATCCCTCAAGATAAAAAAATAAAATATATAAAAAAATATATATATATATATAAAAAAAACTACAATATTGGCAGAAAAAATCAAGAGAAACAAATTTTTCAGAAATGGCAAAAACAAAGTTACTCAGTTTAAATAAGTTTGAAATTTAAAAAAGTAATAATAACAGATGCTTTGAGAATTATTTTTTTATCTATAGTTAAATACTTTGGAAATTCTAATTACATTAATACTCTGAAAATATTGAGAAATGGAGAGATGCAATAAAAAATAAAATATAATAAAAAAAACAGAGATGCATATTTTATAATAGCAAAAAAATAAAGAAATGATGATTTTTGAATGAGGGGAATTTCTTATTACATTAAAACAACAATATTCACGAGTAAAGAAATGCAATAAAAAGTCTGCATATATATATATATATATATATATATATACATATATATATATATATATATATATATATATATATATATATATATATATATATATATATATATATATATATATATATATATATATATATATATATATATATATATATATATATATATATATATATATATATATATATATATATATATATATATATATATATATATATATATGCTACATTATGGTGAAAAACAGTAAAGTTAAAAAATGATACGCACAAATGAAACATTAAAAATATTTTTAACAATACTAAAAAATATTTAAGTGTACACAATTAAGTATTTTAATAAATAAACAAATTGAATTATACATGTACAGTGATAATATGCATTAAAAATTTCTTTCCACAGAAAATCAAATTCATACATGAAATGAAATGTTGCATTACTGCCAAAGTGGTATCATTACAAGTAATAAAATTGTTCACAACAGACATAACAAATTTATAGTAATTGTTTCATTTGTTTACAATTTTTGAATAAAAGAATATTTTTCATAATACAATACATGGTGCTAAAGAAAAAACAAAAATGTATTAATGCTAGAATGAAATGCATAAACTGATAAAGGGAAATAAATTGCTACATATAGGATTGTAATTTATTCCAATACATATTGAAATGACGTATCTAGATAAAATCATTTTATTGCAAAATATTTCAAACATTTTCACTGGATTATAAAAAATATACAGCTGATGCATTGTATCACTCTTACATTATGTTAAAATGATAGAAATAAAGGTTCTTCTACATTCCATCACAAGCTAACATCTAAATACTGCTGTTAGTTTTCAGGAAACGGTAACTTATAAATACCGACTGGAAGAGTCCAAGATTTCTGCAGCTCCTTTCTAATTTTACACTTGCACAGATGTTTTAGTGAGCGCGGTTGCAAAAGTGCTCCCTCATCTTGCAAGATATATTTTTCATAGATATAACATAATCTCATAAAGTCTGATTCTGAGCGTGGAAAATATGAATATTCAGGTGGGGTCAAAAATAGCCACTGAAACTTCATCCTCTAACTCTGTTTTAGTAACATAGAGGGTTGGGATTACTTCCCACAGAAGAAAATAACACTCGATCATTTTATTTTGCTTTGACTGTCTTGAAAGAGCTATAATGACCATAAACAAAAGAGTCTCGAAAACAATTTTTTTTTCGTGGTGAGGTGTTTTCCACAAGATGTTCTCGTAGCCATTTATAAATATAGTAAAGACTGAAAAGAAAAAAATTAGTGTAATTAAAGAAAGCAATAACTTGAAAAATTATTATTTAATCAAAAATCACATGCAAGAAATTCTATAATATCAAACATACATTTAATGATTGAATTAAAAAATTAAATTTTACACCTCTAAGTAGAAGAAAATCTATAATTAATAAGCATAAATATTTATGATTATTGGTACTAACAATTAAGTTACAAAAAGCACTTTTTATAAAAATATTATAATAATTTACTTTCACATCTTAATTTTATATTAAATGGAAAGAATACAATTTAAGAGTACAAACTTTTGAAAGTTTGTGACTAGACGATAAATTAGTATTGATATGAAGCAAACTATTCAAGTATTATTGTTTGAGTATAATTAAAAGTTCCGAAATATCTAACAGTGTAGAACTATTTGAATTTGTAAAATTAAAAAGCCTTTTGTTTAATTTTACTAGTGAATTGTAGCACATAAAAGAGCAAAAGAAATGCTGGGCCACAATACTCAAAATAATTACCTAAGAGAAAATACTAACTGTAACTTTAAAAACCAAAAAATTTTATTTCCTTATTATTATCCACCTTAAATTTTGAACTTATTAACAAAAACTATCACTTAACCTTAGCTTTGTGTACATAAATTTTCAAAATTTGAAAATTTATGAAACTTGAAAATTGACTTTGATGCATAAAAGAATTTGGCAATATCTTTTCATAAAAACCCTGCATTTTTTTTATTGCTTTCAACAACAAAAAAAATATTCCTTCATAAAAGAACCCTTATGTAAGAGAATGACAATCATAATCATGTAAGCATATTATTGTATAAATAGTGATCTCCTAATCATCTATACATTTTAGTGTCATTCTTTTTCTATTGACACAAACTCAAATGAGCAAAGGCCTTCCAAAGACATTTTTCCCACTCTGATTCATTTTTTGCAATTGAACTTCAATTAGTTACTATTAGTGTCATAAAATCCACATCTAACAGTCCATCCATCTCAACTTGGGTTTACCTCTTTTTCTAGTTTTCAAAGGTTTGTGATAATTTTAAATGCTAATGATAAGAGGTTAATTCTGCATATCTAGTCCACACAAATTTCATAAGACCAATCCTTACAAATTTCATGATATCGGCATCCTTAAATAGTTTGTACATCTACTGTCATTAGGAGAAGTTTAATATGTTGAACTAGAATGTGCATTGAGGATACTTTAAATACAACAAATTAATTTTTACTTAATGTTTTACGTAGTTTCCCTTAAATATAACATGGTGTAATTGTGTGAAACGAAATTGTGAAGTGAAAATTCTGTGGAACTAAAATTAATTATTTTCTATGAATGAAATAATCGAAAAAGGAATTTAGAATATAGTAAAATAATCAAAGTGAGTAAAGGATTCAATGCCTCATATTCATTAAATTTCAATGGATATGTAGTGAAAATTAAAAAAATTGTGGAAACAAAGCCTTGAAATTTATGATGACAAGTGAAAATAATAAAAATAAATTGGTATTACAAAAAGCAATTTTAGAAGTTATTGGAACTGGTGCTCTTTATGTTTATAATGCTTTCAATTTGACAGATGAGAAGAAAAAGCAAATTGATGTTTTTAAGAAGTTTGAGTAAAACTATTTCTAGAGTAAAGGTGTAGGTTTCAAAAACATTTTTAACTAATTGCAAGAAGCAGATGGAAGTTTTAGTGATTGTATAATAACTTTAACTGTCATCAATTGCCTATATACTACACTACATTTGGTGGATATTTTTTGCAACTGGCATATGATATATAATCAGCTCAGCCCCAAAAATATTTCATAGATGTTGTACTCAGATTTCTCCTGCATAGAGGGAATAGAAATTTATATAGTTTGATTTGAGGAAGAAATAAAAAAGAGCATGATATGTGATTAAAAAATACTAGAAAGAGCTGTGAAAAATGAAAAATCGCCACTAGAGGGCGAACAGAAAAATAGTCAGTTCATGTACGTCGACCGTGAGATGCGGTCTTAGAATGGCTAAACTCAATATTAAATTCTCTTTGTTATTATATACTGAATTGTAGTATTTCATTTGAACGTCCTGCCATAGCTAAATGTATAAGTAATCTTAATGAAATATTATGTTAAGTGAATGCACGTAGGATATAACAGAGCTAAAGACAGAAATATTAAATTTAAGTAAATGTAAATTTGGGTTGGATAAAGTAAAATATTTAGAACATGCTTTTTCAAAAGATTGTCTAAAACCATACGAGGAAAAAATTTCTGCAATAATAAAATTGAAAGCTCCTCAAAATATAAAAAAATAAGAAACTTTTTAGGTATTATAACTTGTGTTTCTAAATTTATCATTTTCACAGTTAAGGCTCTTCCAGACCGAGGTGAGAACTTCCGTTGTCTTGTCGCCCCTTCTGGCGTTAGTTCTCAAATCTCGTAGAGGGGAGTATTCAAAACAATATTATTGATTGAAATTGCTTGTCAATCTATCCTTCGAAATTAGCGAGTCTGAGAGATTTGGCGCATTATATCGTGAAAAATTAAAGTACTAACGCCATAAAAACAGCCAAAAAGAGAGTTTTAAATTTGCTTCTAACTTAAATTTCTTCTTTACATCAAATTACCCTCAGGGTTCTTAGAATAGGGGTGAGGGAAAATGGGTCATTTCAACTGACACCGGAATTACCCCGTTGCCGTCTTAGGGACAATTAGCTGCCAGTGATTCTAAAGAAGATTATTTTATTTACATTTTAGAGTTCGGCTTTTATTATTCGCACTAAAAAATATTAAAACAAATGGCAAATATTGAGTGATTTTACACAGTTTCTAATTAAATGGTCAAAAATAACCATCAGAATTCAAATCAAACCTAAAATATATGAATGATAAGAATATATTTATAATTGCCTTGGTTCAATTTGATTTTATGAGACTTGATCTATTGACTATAAATACCTTTGAATCTGGATGCAACAAATAATTAAACACTATTATTTTCAAAAATAACTTAATGTGAAAATGTTAAAATTTTTTTATGTTTTTTAAAACTAATATATATATATATATATATATATATATATATATATATATATATATATATATATATATATATATATATATATATATATATATATATATATATATATATATATATATATATATATATATATATATATATATATATATATACATACACATATATATACATACATATATATATATACATATACATACACATATATATACATACATATATATATATACATATATATATATACACACACACACACACACACACATATATATATATATATATATATATATATATATATATATATATATATATATATATATATATATATATATAACCATTACATCCATTTTTATATAATTTGAATTACTTAGGGCTTGAAAGAGAGATTCATCTCTTATCCCTCTTTCATCTCACAATTCCCTACATTCTAACTTTATTCCTTTATATCAATAAAATTAACTAAGTTATAATAAGAAGCACATGTTTATTAAAAAGTTGATATTCTGGTGTAAAATGTGTTGTGAAATACATTTTAATACTGAAGAGATTTTAAAACTCTTCAGTTATTTTATTAGATTTTTCCCCTGGCTTGATAAAAGCAAAATTAGATTAGCACTAAATATGCATTATAAAAATACGCAAATAAATAAGATTAAAATAAGTTTAGTAAAATTGAGCGAAATATAAATTAGGTTTATTTGTCAACAAATAATCAAATGCAAATACAACTTATAGCATACGAGATAAATATAATTTCATAGTAATACGAGAAAAATATAATACAATTTCATGAGCACGTGGGAAATTCAGTTAATACTTTGAAGTATATATGAGGTAAAAAGTAACTAAAATAAATAAATCTTTTAATAAAGTTAAAAAGAAATGCTTAAGCAATTGACAATTCGTGAAGAAAAAACATAAACTATATATATATATATATATATATATATATATATATATATATATATATATATAGAGAGAGAGAGAGAGAGAGAGAGAGAGAGAGATAATTAATAAAACTTTAAATTTTTAGATTTTAAAATTTTTTCAGCTTTTTTGTTTTGTTTGCTCCTCAGTTATATAACTTGGATTTCTTATGTCCATTGATCAAGGATAACGTGGATCGATTAGTTCTGGCAAAAGACAGTCAAAATAAAAATCAATTAATTTAGTTTTCATTTGCGTCTCCTAAAATATATCATCGCTAAAAATATTTTTAGTTCTAATTCCTTTTGGGAACCAAATGGCAAAATAACAAAAGTTTTGTTCACTAATATCTAATTGTCCTTGGATTTGATAGTAAAATTTTTGATTTTTATTTATACCCTTACTTTCTTTTGTTTTTCTGACTTTTTGTCAGAAATTCAATGCAGATTTCTTTATAAATTCATTGGGATGGATATCGCAACATGTATATGTGCATTTGATTTCAACAATTATCTCTTTGCCAATTATTCCATATGGCGTGGCAGCTAAATGAAGCAAATTTTTATCGATGAACATCCCACATGGCTCTATTTTAAGTCCTATTCCTTTTTCTAGTTAGAGAATAGCAGTTTTTACATGAATAATTACGTACAATATTGCTTCATTTTTTTATATTAGAGTATAATATTGTTTTTACTAAATTTTGGCATCCTGTAGAGGGTAACTTCCGACATACAGCACCAAAATTCAACGCTGTCAATCGAATTCTTCTCTCCTTTCTCTAAACAGCATTCTCACTTTGAAGTATAGTAGCTCTTTCTAAATCTTCTCTTTCTTTCAAAGTAAGAGTTAGACTAGTTTCGATTTTTTCCTCTCATATTCATTATGATAAATCTGGCTTTTCAGCAGCTGGGCCATAATTTTTGTCAGGACCTTGAAAATTCTTTATTGAATTCCTAGGCTTTGACTTATTTTTTGCTCTATTTAATTTATTTATTCTTTTATTTTCATGCTGCTTGCAATATTTCCCTGGGCTATTTTTGTTAAGTGCTTTGTGCACTTCAAAATAATTTTTTTAGTATTGTGGGAAAGAACTGAAGCATAGCATCTTGTTTGATGGGAGTTCTTTTGATAATAGTTGACTCTCTTCCCATCTGTAAACTTGGCAACAATTGAATTAAATTGTTCTACAATATTAATATTGGCATTATATAATACTTTTGGCATGCAGGGCTAATAAAAGACTAAAATTTCTAATATTTTATATAAAATACCATCGCTTTTCAGGTGCTGAAGGTCTTTTTTTTTTTTTGCTATTTTCCTTAAAAAAATACTTTTTGCATGTTTCATGATTTCCAAACGCATAATTTGGGATATTTATTATATGTTTTTAAATTTACTATTTTTTGATCAAAGGGTACCAATTCTTTGCGCCAATGGCTGGCACTGGCTACCACGTCTTTCCTGATTCTTAAAATATTTTTCCCTAGCAGTTTCTTATTATTTATATTATAACCCGATTTTTAGTTTTTTGCTATTTCTTTTAATTTAGTACACATATTTCGGAGCAAATGATTCTTACACTCTATTTTTTCAACTTGCAAATCATCACAGGGTCTAGTATCTAATATTTTTTATATACGTTACTGTCTCCATCACCTATTATGGTGGCATATTTTAAGCCGTACATATTTAAACTGTGGCAGAAACCTTCAACAATTCTGTTAGCTTCCATGCCAGATGAACTGCCATTCCAATTCTTTGAACATGTGTGACTTTTGGGTTCCAAGTTTCTTTTTTCCGCTATAGCACAAGAAGAGCAATATTTATTTCTGACTCCATGGTATAATACCTTTTTTGTGTTATATCCAATTACGGCAGCCTAAATTGAGAGAGAGAAAAAAATAGGTTAAAAATATCTTACTTAAAACTAAAAAATGTATTATGTCATTAATTCAATAGTATTTATGGCAAAGAATTACATTTTCTAAAATTTAATTTGCTTAAATTTTTTCATTGCCCTGCCGTTCAACTTTTCTGATTTGGAAATTCATACTTTTTAAATTATTTGAAACGATATTTTTATTACCAATTATTAAAAATCCACAAGTTGGTGATTTACTAGGAAGGAGACCTCAGAATAAACACGCAAATAATTCTTGCGGAACAGGTAAAAAAACTCAACACCACATATATTTTCTTCAATACACAGCAACAGATTTCTTAAATTATAAAGTGAATGCTACAATACCGCATTAGTGGTTTCAGTTAAATTTCTAATTTTCTCTCCGTTGGCAAATTATTCATTATATAAAACCATGCAATAAAGTCTATTTCTCTATTCCTTATAAAAGTTTTAAATGTACTCATGACATATACAATTTATTTTATGATTTTAAACTCTCATTTTTTTTCATGTCAAAGGAAAATGTATGAAAACTTTATTAATTTCATAAAGGAACTTATTTAAGAAAAAATAAGTTTAAACATATTACTTTAAAAATAAAATTGTCAATTTGTTAGCATTCTCTTTTAAATGCAATCAAAGATTTTAATTATTACAGTACAGAATATAATTTTAATAAAAATAATATTCACACTAAATAAATTAGAGTGTTAATGTTTGAGAAAAATATTCTCCCAATAAAATGTATAATCTAGCGAGATTAAGAATTCAATATTAAAAAAAATACAAAATGGAAAAATACACACTCTTTTGGATTCAATGCAATTCTAGAAATATGATGTTGGAAAAAATGCTTATTTCGTTATTTATCATATCTAATTTAATTTTAGAAAAATATTTTATGTTTTTTTTTAATTTTGTGAATTATTTTTAGTGATTTTATATATTTAAATTTCATCGCAAAATCATATAATTCCCCTCCATCTGATTTTTGATGAATGGAATACTTTTTTTAAAGCAATTAGAAATGAGTATAAATATTAATAATCATTACTGCAAAATAAAAATACATTACAGTGATATAGAGTAGCCATAAAAAGATCTTTCATAAATTTGTTTAGTTTTATCGTATGATAAACACAGTTGATTTCTCGATGTATTTTCTAAATTTTTAACTTATAAATATATATTTAATAATTCCTTAAATTTTTTAATATGTATCGAAAATTTTTTCCTTCGAAAATTCGAAAACTTTAAACTCAATTTTGAATTTGGTTAAAATAAAACTTTTATGCACTTCAGGAGATATTTTAAAAGAGCAAATTCACAAAGAAATAATAAACAAATGTGGGCTTATTCACCCGACACAGGTCGTGGACAACCACATTCCAAATAAATCATGAAAATAACAATATTTTGAAGTGATCTGTAGAAAGTTGGGGATACATGTTCCATCACAAATTAGAAGGCATCTGACCCATGAAAAGTACAAGGGGGGAAAAGGCTTGCTTTGCAATGAAATCATAAATAAACGTTGCCATCACGGAGCAAATTTAAATACAGTTTCTTTCTGTACCTCAGAGGAATCAATTTAATTTAACCCAGTAAGGTAATATAAAACACAAATCTCATGCATTTTCGATTAAGTATTTTTTTTTATATAATTTATGTCATATATTGGCCCTTAATTATTTTTAAAGTTGAGTTCTTTTGATCAGCAAATTATTTTTGATTAATATGCACACTGAAAAAAGTGCCTATTTATAAGAATTATGAAACCTAAAATAGTTACATAAAAACAACAATTCCATTCCAGCTGGTAATTTATTTTCTCGTTTGTATATCATGTATTTGTTTTTTGTAGACAAATAAAATATTTTTACAGGGCAATATCAGCAAATATGAGCATTCCACAAAGTAGTAATGTGTAGAAATTTCCTTACAAAATAACAAATAAAGAAATAAAAATCATTAACTCATAATGTATAGCATGCAAGTTAAAAAGTTTTCATCACATACATGAAAAATGCAGCATTCCAAATAACAGCAGGCTTATAGTATATAACAAACTTAATTAAACTCCAAGTATATAATTAAATAATAAATGATGTGTTAGGCCTTTTAACAGGCTTTTATTTAGTAAAATATTTAAGACTTATCACTCCTAATAGTGATGATAAGTTTGTCTTATATGATCTTTTGGACCATGCTCCATCCACAACAACAGAAATCATAGGAACTCCGTCTTTATCTACAGAGTTCTGTTCTTCTGCGGCTGCTTTTTCCATGTCATCAAAAGCTGCTTTTATCCATCCAGCTGAAACTCGCTCATTCTCCTTTGCATAGGTTTCATACGAAAGCCTAGATATCTCTAAAACGGAGAAAAGTTCTTCGAGACTTGAGAATTCACATCCTATTCCGACAGTTCCAGCAACTGCAGCTGTATTCACCGGAATTAATTTTGATTTGGTTGAGTTTTCTGTCCAAATTAAAGACATGAAATTGCATAACTTACATTTAAATTTCAGTCCAGATCTAAAACCTTTCCTTCCTTCTGCAATTAAAATCATGTCTTTAAAGGAACATCCAAAATGTCCGTTATCTGATAGTTTTGGCAATTCCTTTAGGAAGAATGATACATAAATTATACGTCTGCCGGTGATAAAAAGCTCTTCATTTAAAACAGTGTTAGAAGATGAACTTGCACTGAAATAAATGCAAAATTAAATTAATACTAAAAAACTTTTGTTTAAAACATTAAAAAATATTTTGGATAGCTTTTTTAAAAATAACTTACCTTGATTTATGCTGAAACAGACTTATATATTTCATTCGATTTTTCATCGATTATCTTTTTGTGTGAAAAGATAAAGTTTTCTTTTCGAACTATAATCACTTTTTGCATGTTTAAAATAAACTAAAAATTGAATCAAATTTTACAGAGTTTAATTAATGAGAAAAAGATCTAAATGCATTTAAAATGGTAAAAGTGTTGAAATGAACTCACGAGAAATTTGAATTTTCGGAAAACAGCATTCGACATTAATTGAGAAATGCGTCAAGATGAATAATATGTTCAACAGAATTTTGCGGCTGAATAGTTTAGAATGGCTGTATTAGAAACCTGTTTGGAGACGATATTCTACTACGTATCACATCTAAGTGGCAACAAGGTGATTTATGATTTAATTATTGTTGTAGCCATAACAGAAAGAAAGTTGTTCAATCATACTATTTCTAGACGAGTCACTCAAGTGACAATGAGCTCTTATCTAAAGGAATGGCTGAACACCAAGTATTCTAACAGTTTTACTCACCTGCTATCTATAAAGAACTGGCATCATCTGCTTCCAAAATCTCGCATGGAAGATGTCTGGATTTCTGGGGTTAGAACTAGGTCAATCCCAACAAATGCGTTACTGGTTCGATTTAAATTATTTAATACAGACAAATGCACATGGGGAGCGGTCGAAACTATAGATCACATATTACTTCAATGCCCCCAATACAAGCAGATACGAGAGCCCCTTCGTCAAAGAAATGGTATTGGAGCGTTATCCTTCTCTTGGTTGTTTGTAAACAAATAAAACATGTCATACGATCACCTTAAATCATAAAATGAAAATCTCGTCACGAAAACACATTCCGAACAGTTAAGCCAGTTTTGTGCACTTTATCTCACACTTGGCGCATTTTACCCTCTGTACAGTCAACACCCCCTAAAGACTTAGGAAGTGTTGACTGTACAGAGTTAGGGGTACAGACTTAGGGGGACTATACAGGCTTAGGGGGTGTCTTTAGGGAGTGTTGGTACAGTTCTCTAGTCCTTAGAAGAAAATATTTAAAAATTATGTGAGTAAAATATTTATGAATAGTAGTTTCTATATTTGAAACAACACAATTAAGTCAGTACTATATGATACATAAAAACTGCATGCAATTTGATAATATGATTATTCTTTTATGAGTAATTTATTCCATCATGTTATTTAACCCAGTGAAGAAAATAGAAAAAAGAACTTATCTATTCTACAGAATATCTTTTATCTATATATAATTAGTCTTTCTTCCTTATTTATATTATAATCTATATTTGAAATTAAATCCATTATTTTTGGTGATAATAATATATTTCAATTTACATTTTAATAATTGCATATATTATAGACTAAAATAAAAATTTTGAAAATTTAGATTTCTACAATTTCTGAGAAATTTCAACAAGGGATTTGTATTTTCCATGGTTCTCACTAAAAATTTAATTGATACCCATTCATCATATATTATATGTAGTTTGCATATACATTGTTAGTAAATTAGAAAGAAAACATTAAAAGCGATTGATTGTTGTTTTTTCACTAATTATTCAGAGGTTCCATTGCCAGATTTTTTATCTTAAATCTTTCCATTATTATTACATCATTTAATATCTAGTAGTTATAAGTATTTGTTTCTTAATCACTGTAAAATGTTTCTTATAAGACCACTAATTCCCAAAGTGACCCAGGTTGACTCCTATGAATCCAGAGGAGACCACACTGGGGTCCACGTAGACGTGAAAAGAAAACAAGGGTTCACAAGTTGTAAATGGGGGTCCATGAAATATTTTCTGGTTTTCATAATAAAAAACGAAAATTTTATCTTGAATTTAGATATCAATGTAGGCAGGTAGCATCATTCTCTAGGTAAGAACTCAAAAAAGTTCGAGACTCAGTTCAAACATAGAATTGAATAGAAGATAATGGTACAAGTGTACACCACATTTCGAGACTTGCAAAGTGCCGCCCGGGCACACGCTCGTCCGGGATGCTTGTTTGGACCTGCGAAAGGAGAAATGCGACTTGCACTGTGCTTGCAATCTACATTAGTATAAATACTAATGCATAGAACAAAACTTATTTGTTTCCATGATTTTTAACATAAAAGTGAATCGATGTCAGTGTTTGCAGTGCCGAAAAAAGTAAGTATCTGCCTATCTGTTATACATGTTTATCGAATATTGTAACTAATCAATCATATTATAGTCGTTTTACTATTTGAGTGTTCAACATGATGCAAAAAATAAGAGTTTTAAAGTGTATGAAAAGGAGTTAAACAACTTAATTATTAAAACAGATTATGGATATTAGACATAATATTAAAAATATAAGGTGTTCTCATATTAATTTAAATCATTGCTGAGCAGCCAATTTAGTACATGTTAGAGACTAAAAAGAACTTAACATAGATTTTGCTTCCGTAAACGATCCTTATAACTATGAAGGAAGAATCACAGGCATACCTATAGACTATACCATAGTAGCCACAGAAGATCCCAAAGCAGCTTTAATAATTAAAAAGTGCTTTCAAGTCAGTCCAATTTACGTAAATAAAAACATGGTTATTGTAAGATTTAATAACTTTAATACAGACTTCATCTTTTGTTCAGTATATTGTCCCCCTTCTAATCCGATACAGAATATGCTAGATCAACTGGAAATTTATTTGGTGAATAATCCATCATCAAGTTGGCTTATATTTGGCGACTTTAACGCTAAGTCTAAAGCTTGGCGACCCAATAAAACAGAAATTAGAGGAGATACATTAATGGAATTTATCTCCAAATTCAATCTTATTGTGGAAAATGATGTACAAAGCACCCGACATTTTCTAGTACGATAGGGACTAGTTGGATAGACATTTTAATAACTAGTAATTTAATTAATATACCAATCAGTAATTGGAAGATTGTAGATAGTTATACGGCAAGTGATCATCATCTTTTGACATGTGAAATAGAAGTGGAAAAGATCAAGAGAGTTACTCAGACTAGATGGAATTCTCGAACTATCGATTGGGAGGGATTTAAAGAAGAACTCAAGACTATTCCTGGGGATTTTGAAATTAAAGATGACAGTGATATAGAACAACTAGTCAAAAATATCGAAAGTAAGATTAACTTGTGTATTAAATATAGAAAAATGAAAAATTTAACAAAAAACCACATAATTATTGGTGGACAGATAAGTTAACAATGGAACGCAGTAGAATACGACCACTCAGACGTTGTTATCAAAAGGAGGTTAATTAAAATTTAAGAAATAATAAGAAAGAAATATTTAAAAGAACTTCTGCTCAATACAGGAAAAATATACTTGAAACTAAAAAATGCGCTTTTAAGGACTTTCTTAATAATGTCACAAACTCTACAGCTTTTGGTGGACAGTAAAAGTAGTTAGAGATAAGTTACATATCACTACAATTAATAGTACTATACTATTGGATAATGGAGAATACACAGGTAATATCATGGAGGCAACAAATGTCATCTTGAAGTCTCATTTCCCTTTTGAGGATAACGTCGACTATAATGAAAGTATAAACTGTAATGACAACCAACCATTATTTACTAGTTATGAAATAGAAGAAGCTATAAGAGATATGGACTAGAATAAAGCTTCTGGGTATAACGCCATTTGTCTTGAAATTTATGAGGAGTTATTTCAAATTGATAAAACTTGGTTTACTAAGCTTATTAATAAATGTTTAAATGATGGAATCTTCCCAGAAATATTGAAAGTAGCAAAAGTGGTACTAATACCAAAAGAGGGAAAAGACCCAACTAAGACGGACTCATATAAACCGATATGTTTACTTCCAGTATGGAGTAAAATACTAGATAAATTAATAAAGCGCAAACTATATTACTTCTTCAATGTATAGTAAATAAATTATTAAATTAAAAACAATATGATTTTCTTAAAAGTAAAAGCACAAACGCGATGTCATTATAGAAATTACAAACAAAATAAAAGAAATTAAAAACTATACTTGCCTGATATCATTAGTCATTAAAAATGCATTTAACTGCGCACGTTGAAACGATATTCTTAGTATTTTAAACAAATACAAAGTTCCTAACAACATTATGAGAATGGTTCATTCATTCTTATATAATAGACTTTACATTGATGCCAACAACAAATGGACTAAATATAATATAAGGGTTCCCCAAGGCTCATGTCTTGGACCCTTTCTATGGCTAGTCATAGCAAATGAATTACTCAACAATGATTTTGGTCTGGAAACCCAATGTCAAGCTTTTGCTGATGATATTGTAATATTGCTGACTTCAAGTTCTTATTATCATTTCACTGAATTATCTAAATATCCTCTACAAATTGTAGATAATTGGGCAGAAAAATTTGGATTAACTCTAAATATTCAAAAATGTCAATATATAATTTTTGTAATTAGTAAGGAAATAACTAGGAAACCTACTATTACTATAAGAAATCAAAGATTAAAATACATAAGTAATCTTAAATACTTAGGACTTATATTTGATACAAAACTTAATTGGATAGATCATCTTAATAATATTAAAAATAAAATTGACAAAATACAAAATAAATTAGCTAGAATATCTAGAGTAACATGGGGACTTAAACCCTTGATCATAAAATTATTATATTTGACAGTAACAGAAAGTATAGTACTCTACGGATGCCCTATATGGTACTCAGATACTGTGAAGATTAATAATAAGTTAGCTCAACTCCAAAGGATTGCTTTATTAAAAATCATGAAATAATATAAAACAAAATCCACAGACGCTTTGCAAGTTTTGGCGGGCTGTGTGCCTCTTCATTTAAAAGCACAGTCAGTGCAGAAAAAGTTCCTACTATGGAATTTGAAGCAGTCAATAAAGATACAAGATACCATTTGGGATAGTTCTTCTGCATGGACAAAAGAAACTAATTATATAGCACCTTGGAATCAGATATCAATTAATTGGAGTACTATGTCTAATCATGATGATTGGTATGCATATACATATGGCTCTAAAATAAATGGACAAGTTGGCTGTGCCTCTATTATATTTTAAATGGGCATGTTATGGAGAAGTTTCAAGCGCGTTTAAATAATGATGCCTCAGTTTTTGAAGCAGAAGCTAATGCTATTTATTGTACTCTTCAGAATATTATTCAAAACAAAATAAACAAATGTCACATACATACAGATAGCAGATCTGTCTTGAATGCACTTCAGAATTCTAATACAACAAGTGAAACGATAAAAAATATTCGCGCCATAATTAAAGAAAACTTAAATACCTTTACATTGCATTGGGTTAAAGCTCACATTGGCATAGAGGAGAAGGAGCTCGCTGATGTAGCTGCTAAAGAAGCTAGTAAAATTTAACAAGTAACAATAAACGTTAAATGTAGCAAACAACAGTTAAATCATCTATTATCACTAGAAGAAATAGCTAAATGGCAACAACTATGGGACGCATCTAACAAGACCAGGAGATTACATACACTAATAACAATGGTTACCACTAAAAGACTTCTAGCCGACTTTTTTATAAATCAAGTATTAACAAACCATGGCAATTTTGGAACCTATAGAAAGAGATTCCTTGGATTAACAGATATTTGTCCTTATGACAAGGAAATACAGGACTCAGATCATTTAATTTTTAACTGTCACCAATATGCAAACATAAGAAAAAAATGGTATCCGAAAAATTATCAAAGTGCATCATTAAAAGAACTCCTTGAATATAAAAATTTCAGAACTGGGATAAGGGAAATTATGTTAACAGAACTACAGATTCACTTAAATACTTAAAAGAATTACCCAATTAGAAGAAAATAACAAAGAACAAAAACTTATCTAAATTAAAAAAAATTATTTTTGTAAATCTCCACTTGTATATATTTTCTTTTATTGTAATTATGTTTAGAAATTTTTGTTAAATTATTTATGCCAAGTTGGCTTAATTTTGTATTGTTAATAAAGGCCAGGTTGGCCTAATCTTACAGTTGGAGGACAACTTAATGATAGCAGAATATAATTTTTTGTAACTGCTTAAAATTTGAGCTTCTAATTTATAATACTTAGTGTGTTTGTTAACTATACAAATGATTATAGCAATTGCTATCCAACGTACCAGACATCAGCCGAACGCCTTAGGGAGGGACGGTCAATTTGATGATTACTATTTGAGTGTAGTAGGTAGTTATATGGCAAAAATTTAATACTAGAAATTATTCAAAACTTCTATAAAAGAACAAAAACCCAGGGAAGATTAAACTTTAGGTACCAACGTACTTTTTTGTTTAAGATATTCATTTACTTGACGACGGCGATTCATTAAAAGTGCACTGTTTCCGATGGCATTATCTTTTATTGCTGTTGTGTTATAATACCCATATTGGGGTACAATCGCCTCAAAACAAGCATTTTTTAGAGTGACTATTTTTTACTGTTGATTTTTGTCAATTGTTGATTGTTTGTAATAATAAATGTTTACAATTTTGTATAACTACAAGTATTATTTTAATAAATATGACGCAAGAAAATGAGCTACATTTTTTCTCAGCACTCCCAATTTAGGGTAATATTTTTTAAAGGTTTTGGGAATACAGTAAAAATGTAGCAGCAAGGGGCCTACCGAAAATAGCAAAACTTTGAAAGTTGTCCACTAGAAAAAAGTTCGGAAACCCATGCTTTAAACCATAGATCCCGATCTAATTAGCCCTCGTAAGCAAAAAAATTACTGTCGAGCGATAGACAAACAAGTCAATCTCATCACTTGTCAGAAATCTTGGATCACAAACTAAAATCATTGTAAAACAAATCATCACAAATAGAACCAAATCTAATAATATAATATAAAATTTCAAACTGCAAGTAATAATTTCATCAAAATCAAAACTAGTTGTATTACTCTCAAATACTTCTTTTTCTGCCACAAACCAATAATGTATTTTTTTAACAATGCACCACTAAGCAAGCTCTTAAAAACAAATATCAGACTTGGAAGAAAAAGTGTAGTTACGATCAATGTCAGTTTATTTGATCGATTTATGACACAGATGTTAGAAAAGAGAAATTATTTAATTTCTCTTTCAGTGAAAGAGAAACTAAATTGTTTCTAGTTTCCCTTTAAATAGTTATTTTTTAAAAATAGTTTCTTGTTTAATTATCATTTGTTAGTAAAATATTCAGCTAGTTGAAAACATTCATGGAAATAAATGCTATTATTTTGCTTTTTAAATGCTTACAACAGATAGCGAAATGTTTTAAAAAAAATCATTTGTGAAATATTCGGTGACGAGATTAACCATATTACGCGATCCGTATATTTTCAATGAATCAATTATAGTTTTGGCGCTTTATTTCAGAATATTTTGTGAGTCTGAATAAGGTAAATGTAATTTTCTTTTAGTTGTAAACTATATTGATAACTTTTAATATAAATATATTTTCCATTTATAGCATGATTCATTGATAAAGGACAACTTTAAAGTTTTGAGTTTCTCAGTTGTTCCGAAAACTATAGATAAACCTTTCATACCTGTCGATTTCAGTACATATTGTGCGTCTTAAGTAATAATTATGTCTTGTATATGGACCGTGATTTTTATTAACTACTTGAATATCATGTTTTAGACATAAACTCGTTACTTGATGTTTATATCTGCACCAATTAATTGCTGTAAGAGGAATGCAAATTGTGACTAAAGTTTTCTCATTTATAAACATATTAAGGTAAAAGTGAGCA
This sequence comes from Latrodectus hesperus, assembly GCA_037975125.1. Taxonomy (NCBI): domain Eukaryota; kingdom Metazoa; phylum Arthropoda; class Arachnida; order Araneae; family Theridiidae; genus Latrodectus; species Latrodectus hesperus. Next base: position 25,349 of record JAJQOW010001240.1, read on the forward strand.
TTATAATCACAGACTCGTAAATTAGCGAAAATTTCTTCGCCGAGCCTTCGAGACATAAGCCATCAATTGCATTAGAATTGCCTATATTTCAGTTTGATCAACTCTCGTAGACTTAACATTACTTGACGTCACAGTTCAAATTTCAGCAATTCTTCCTATGAATGATAGAGATTTCTTTCAGTTTTGCTGTAAGAAAATAACTATTTTACCAGATATTATAATAGATCGCTTTTACGGATAAAATTTTTAGGATTGCCAAATTTTAATTAGTAGATTTCAGATTTCTTGATAAATTCTTATTTGGGAATTTTGTTTATAACCAAGTTTTTAAAATGCTAATTAATTCATATGAACATCTAAATTGGATTTTCTTTGTTTTGTTTGAATCAATTTCACTCTTAAATTTTGATATTTTTCTTATGTTATTCTTGTAAAAATATTTTGGGTAAAAGACAATGGAACTGTACAGGGTTGGTGCGATTTCCAATTTCCGCGCCAAGTGCTAGACAGCTATTTTGCCAACCTAATTTTTGTCACTAAGCACAATATCTGCATACTAAATACCAATCACATTCGAATTTCAACTTTGGAATCGCGCTCTACTTTAAATTATAAATATCTAAATTTTGAATATTTCAATATAATTATATACTGAAGAAGTATTATAAAATTCTAGAAACAATTTTTTTATTAAAACTCTAATTTTAATATACTAAGTGATGGATTCACCTTAAAGAAACTTCAGTGTAGCATTACCTACTACAGTGACAACCAGGTACTAAAGCTAAGTTTCTAACATTAACAAATAGCATTTTTATTAAAACTCAAAATTTAATATAGCAAGTAACTACTTGCGCACTCACCTTAAAAAAACTTAAGTTTAGCACTACCTACAACAGTGACAACCGAGCAATAAAGATAGACTTCTAACGTTAACAAATTGTATTTTTTATGCTAACTTGAATTTTAACTAACCGGACGTGTGATACCCACCTTCAAGAAATTTCAGTAGGGTACAATCTAACACTAACCTGAAATACACATAGCTTACATAAAGATTTATTTACTTATATAAGCATACATTTTTATAAAAACTAGAGTTTCTAATTATCCCTCTGAATGAAATTTTAATGAAAAATAAAATAACTCACCTGACCAAGAACTTTAAAGAAATCTTTTACTGTATTTTGTTTAGTTTCTTTGCCATACATACTCTGCGATGTATGAATCAAACTGATCACGCACATGATTAGTACTCCATACAGTACTTTTAGTTTCAAACAAAATATGAAATAATATAACTTTAAAAAAATTCCAAACAATATTGTTTTCAAAAATTACAAACAATATATCTTTCGAAAATTTGAGATAATATAACTTTATAAAAATTCGAATTCCAATAACAGGAACATTAACGTTGCAAATTCTTAAATTGTAAACAAATTAAATTACTCATTAAACGCAAGGGTTGCACAAAAAAAGCAAATTTTGTGCAAGTCATACAATCACCTGAAATCATAGAATGTAAACCTCATCGTGCAAAGACATTCTGAACTGTTAAGCCAGTTTCAAGCACTTTATCGCATGCTTGGCACATTTTACCCTCTATACAGTTCTCTACTCTTTAGCGATATTTTGTCTTAATATATTGATATATTAAAAAAATTTCTTCTTCTAACCTTTCCAATGTATTAAGAAAATTAAGCAAGATCTTCAAGACTCTATTTATTTACTAAATTTATTATTGTTTTTATTATAATTTTTTGGAAATTTAAACATCCTTGAGTAAATATTTTATAATTGACTTTGCCAATTATTTTATGTTTTGTACTTCCTTTCAAATTATTTCATGGAGATGATGTATAACATAATGCTAAAGGAAGTTGAAGTGGACAGACGATAAAATAATGCCATGGCATTATTTCATCATCTGACAGGATACGATTGTTGGAATGCAAATTCTTTAAAAATTAGAATTAGACTTCTGTTGGCACTCTTTAACTTTGGATAGTCTTTGGGTAGGAAACATTGATAAATACACTACATACATAAGCCTTGGGTAGTCAATGTTTAAAAAATATTATTAAAAGAAAAGTGTAAATAAATTTTTATTGTTAAAAAACATTTTTAAAAGTTTAATAAGATATTTATGTTTAACTATTGAAAATTCAGTACTTAATGAGATTTTTTAAGTGTGTGTGTGTTTTAAACAAAGCATTTTTTTAAGTTCTTGAAGAGGGCAAAAAATTAAGCGATTAATATGAATACCATTTATTGGAAATTTTTGAAATCTGGTCAATATAATGTTTTAACTTTATTTTAGCTACCCAGATTTACAGATTAAGTATTAAAAGGTATTAAAGTAATTCTATTTGAAACTATCAAAACTAAAAATGTCAGCAAATTTCAAAAAATTATACATGTTTTATAAAAGTGTTATTTTTTACAATTTTAAATTTTTTGGTATATCTAATTATATAAAGTTAAATTAAGTTAATAAAAAATAATATGAATTAAATATACAATATTTTAATAATACTAAATTTTGATATTTTCTTCATTATATTTGATAATAAAGTTTTAAATTTTGCATGTAATTTTTACTATATAAAAGTGTATCTTATTAAGAATATCTGCATAAATATTTGGAAATACTTTCAAATCGTTTAAACAAAATAATTTGAATTATAAAATATTTGTTAAAATGTAATAAAATTTTTTAGCCATAAAATTTTTTTATATTGAAATTATGCCCATTCTATATCTAAATTTGTTGTTTAAAAAATTGATAACTTCAAGATTGTTCATTAACACTGAATTAAGACAAGAAAAATGGATATAAACAACCATTTCTTGTACTATTACCGCTTGGCGTTTTGAATTGCCTGAGTTGCTAGGCCATGCACAAAAAATGTTACTGATTTTCGGCAACTTTTAAAGCCAATAACTTTCATTTGAAATGAAACTTGGCAAAACAAAATAATATATGAATTTCAATTGCGCAACTGTTTAAAAAAATCTAATATTTTTGGATAAATGGAACAAAATTCTGAAATTTTGAAAAAACTGGAAAAAAAAAAGCTGTGACATCGGATGTTGTTAAGATTACGAGAAATGCTCTAACTGAAATATCGACAACTAATGTTATAGGGGTTTTAACTATTAGAATTTCATTGGCAATCCATAATATGCACCAAGAAAAAGTAGCAACAATGTATGAAATTGGAATTTTCCCGGTTTTAAATTGCTTAGCCTAATGCTGAATAAAAAAACTAATATTATTAAAAATTGATTAAAATATTCTATTTAAAAATATTTCAGAATTAGAATTGAAGGAAGAAAATAAAATGGCAAAAATAATGAAGTAAATAATAAAAATATCTATGAAATTTGCATTTAATAACATCTAATTTAAATCAATAAAATAATAAATTTCAGAATAAGTAATTGAATTTTTTAATATCTTCAACATAGTTTGATAAATCCAATGTTTGTTGATATAATTCTTCAAATTATTGCAACATAAAAGTAAAACTTTTCAAATTTCATTCAATAAATTTACACAATATCCTGTTGAACATTTACACTGAAAATTACACTTTAATTTAGACAAAAAATATTGTTCATACAAGAATATCATTTCATGCAGTTCTTCAAGTTTAAGAATTTATGCAATAATTATCAAATTAAGAAAACTAATGTAAAATTAAGAAAACCAATTTGAAAAATAGAATAATTCTGTAGTTTTGTTAGTTAGTGAAAATATAATACAATTTCAGGAATTTGAAAAAAGGGATTCTGTAGTTTTTATTATTAGAAATTTAAATACTTAAAGATATATTTCTTCATTTTTTTTCTGTGGTTGCATCACGATTGTGAGGAGGATATATTTAAATTGTCAATGCAATATAATTTTTTAAAAAATAAAAATAATAAAATCTTATAAGTTTATGAATTTATTTCAACTCGTAATATTTAGGTGAGTTTAAATTACAAAAATATAAAAGGAAGATTTGTTTTTTCTTGTGATCTTGTGACTTCCAATGCAAAATGAAAATTGCAAAAATTCAAATTGTGGACATCCAGTTCATGCATGTGCACAAGTGCTACATTTGACGATTAATTACTGTTGATGGATTAATTTGGCAATGAAAAAAGTCACTAAATTTTTAATTTGGTTCAAATTAACTATAAATATTAAGTGCCTTCTTTAAATTAGTTATGATATAAAAATTTTAAATTATGTTTTGTATCAAATAAAGTTCAGTAATTTAAGTTTCAGATAATTATGTATTTGATTGTTTAAATTGACTAATTCTCTTTAAATTAGAGTCTTGGGATCTAATTCAAGGTTAGAAATTCCATCATCTTCTTTGCTATTGTTTTCCTCTAAACACAACAATTTAACAGTTCCTTCTCTCTGAAAATATGGCTTTGGTATTTCCATGTGATAAACTTGGGTTTTGTCACTGTTCAGAAAATAAACAATGCAGTTTGTGTCTGAAAGTTAAAACTCTATTGCTCCTTTTTCAACCCAATTCACCGATAGTTTATTTCGTTTTGATGGGGCATTAACAAGAACTAGATTTTAATCATTAAACTGTCACATTTTAGTGTTTCTATCATATCACAATTTGTTTTTCTTTTGGTGTTTGCATATTTTCTACAGCTAGGTCTTGAGAATACTTCATACAATTTAAAAATTCAACAATACACATACGAGATATCATTTTCATCTTCAGTTTGTTTAGTTCTCATAACATTATTGAAGTCATCTAGCTCAGCTTGATTATAACCAGTTATGAACTAGCTCAGCTGGATTATAACCTGTACTATCGTTTGTGACTATCTTCAATGCAACGAATACATGTGGTAGGACTTTTTCCCAGTACTCTCTAGGTTCTAGACAAAACAGTCAGAGTATTTACTTCAAAGTTCTGTGCAGCCTTTCCACTGGATTACTTTAAGGATGTTGGACAGAACTCACAAAACTCCCACTCCAAACTTGTCAAAAAATTCTGATGTAAGTACACTTGCAAAACATGTCCTATGGTCAGTTTGTAGTTCTCTAGTGAAACCAAAACGACTGAAAACCTGTAGCAGTGCATCTACTATGGTTGTAGAACATAAATTCAGACTGGGAATAACATCTGGACATTTTGATGAAATGCATGTCTGTTATTATATACTTATTCCCTTAATTACTGACTGGCAATTGGTCCACAGACAACAACATTCAACTTAGTAAATATTTTAGGAATAACTGGAATGATTTTCAGTGGTGCTTTGTTCTTGTTTTGAGGCTTTCTAACTCTTGATACTGGTCACAAGATTTGACAAACTTTTCGACCTCATTATAACTGTGTGGCCAATAGAAAGTCTTAAAAAACCATCTTTAGTTTTACATATTCCTAAATGAGTGGTGGTATCTTCATGACAAAACACATTGCTCACGAAATTTTTCTGTAACAACCGATAATTTTCTTTCTGCTCCATTATTATCTTTCTTCCTATATAAAAGTATGTTATTTCCTAAGAAGTACATATTTGCTTTTAAAATAGGCTTTTGTATTTCTACAATAAGTGGTTTCAATTCTTCAATGTTTTGCTGCTCTTTGATGAAATCTTTTGTAGAAATTTTTCACTTCTAATTCTTAAACCTTAGGTAGGACTTCTTTGTTGTTATCTTCAGATGCATTTCTGTTTAGATATTCTTCCTTTTGATCGTTGGGGTGATGATTTTTATCTTCTTTCTGCTCAGAGTTTATTTTGGTCTCTTGTTTGTACAGCATTAATCATGTGCACTTGGATATCTTCTTCGGTTTTGCAATCTTCTTATAACATGGCAATTTTGTTTCCCAACTAATATCTATCTTGATCTAACTAATCTCTATAACAACAAAAGCTTTAGTTATTATGTGTCACATTTAAGTTCAACTTCTACAAGAGGTAAACAAATAAAAGTCCCATCCAATGGCACTCTCTACCGATCTTTTTCACTTGTGTGTGGTTTCATGTATTTGTTGCAAATCAGATCCAAATTAGCACCTGTATCTTACAAAATGTTCATTTCTACATTGTTTACTTACACTGTTGTAACCTGTGATCAATCTAGGCAGAAGATACGTATTATCGTAGGCTTCATAACTGGGCATTACTATTTCAGAAAACACCTTCATAAAATGGGACTGTTTCAGCAAGACCCTATCTGCAGAAAATGTCATATGGAAGAGGAAACGGCCAAGCATATCATTTACGAATGCGAGGCTCTTGGCCTCCCTAGATTAACTTCTTTAGGCATCAGCCATACTAGAGAGTTACACCTAGACTCAATTAAAGGGTTATTGGACTTAATTAATAAAGTGGGTGACCCAAGCAACTAGAACTAGGAAACATTGGGTTTGGAGTTAATAGTACAAAATGCTGATGAAAGCAGAGGTGCCCAATGACTTATAAACCCAACTCTAAGAAGAAGAAGAACCTGTCATCAATATTTTTATCAACTACAACATGGGAAACAGACTCTAGTTTTCTTTAGTTTATTGTGCTGCCGTCAAAGATGATTACTTGAGCCACATTCGTAGCAACACAGAATTTTTCTTTCGATTTATCTTGCTGTTTCAGGTTTCATTTGGAATTTAAGTTTGAAATCTCTCAAATTTTGTTTCGGCTTGTGATTCCAACTTTAGTTTTGAAATATGAGCAAAAAAATTTTTTTGGTACCTTTTAAAACTGTCTCTTATGCTTTCATAATCATATAACTTTTCTGGCAATTCATAGGAAGCTGTAATTTTCTGACAATCTTGTAGGAAATGATCTCTCACTGCAGCAGGCACTCAAAACTTTAACTGCTCAGTAATCTTTAAATTGTTGAAAAATCTTTATCTTTAATTTGAAAATCCCTTCCATAAAATAACTGAAGACCTTTTGGGTATAATTTCTGCAAGATTTGTCTGAAGACTTGTGATGTCTGTAGAAACATAGCTTCAGTTTTTCACTATTTACTTATATCTTTTCAAAATAAAGAATTTTAACAAAATCAAAGTTGCTAGCATCACTAGGCTGCTCTCTAGTTAATATTTTGCACAATTCAATGGGTAAAACTGCTAACAGGTTTTCAGCCCTATCTTTCTTTGAAACCTATGCTATTTTAGTTCTTCTTTCAAAATTTATTAAGTATAGGCTCATTTCGTCATGATTTTCATCGTACTTTAGAAACAATGTATGCTAGTGGAATTTTTTAACTGAACTCAACTCTGTCTTCTGATTGGATTCTCTTTGAGATAATTCTAATTTTTTATTTCTAGTTCTTTCTGTTGAGCTTCGAGAGACATTCGTTCTTCTCTTTCCATCTCTTCTAGATATTCCTTTTCTCTTTTCTTTTCCTTTTAATCTGGATACTGATTAGAAAACTGAGGATGATTGGTTTCTTAATGTCGATGTAAATTGCTAGCTTTATTATATTTAAGCTGCTAGCTTTATAATGATTGTAGAATAGCAAATAGCACATGCTTCTCCTCCCACTAATTAATATATTATTAATCCCACTAATTAATTCCACTGTTATAAATTTTCTCCCACTCATAATTAAAACTTCTTGCTCATATTTTCCTTTTTTAATTTCATTCTCTGTCGTCATATTTTTAAAAAAATTGGAAATAAATAAAATAATTTAGAAAATACAAGTTTTGTGTTAAAGCAATAACAACACGTGTTACATACTACAAAACAAATTATAGTTAACTTACCAAAAATTACAGATTACAAATTACATTCATAGTGAGAGTGATACAAATTGTTTCCTCCGGAGCACAATGTCAACTGTCCATTGTAATGAAAATTTAAAAATTCAAAATTGGTTGAGTCATTCGATTATCTATGATTACGCTACTGTTTATGATTGTTCGGGCAGTGTTCTATGAATTATATAATTTTTGGACAGAAATAAAATTTGCTTCAATGTTGCACTTAGTCTTTCATATTTGCTGTCCATAGTTTAAGACATTTTGAAACACATTTCTTATGACATTTTTTAAAATATAATAACACAAAAAGGAAAATTTAACTCAAGTACATTCATCGAGAGCCATAAATAATCCTTCAAAGAGCCGCAGATTGACCGCCCCTGTAATATGGCATACTAATCTTTGAAGTATGTCCTTCTTTAGCAGAAATAACCTTTTCAACATGTCTCGGCATTGACTACACTATTCCGCATTCTAATGATGAATGTGATTGGGTGCTCAGTCATATAAAAAAATTAATTTAGGTTTTCTCTTTCTTCTGAAAATTTAGAAAGTTTAATTATTGCTAAGTATTCTCACAACGAGAAAAAATGTTTTGGACAAGAACTCACCATTTCATTTCTAATAAATGGTAAGTCAGCAATGCATGAAAAATAAATTGCCATGAGTTATTAAAATTTGAAATGTGTTATTTTTTTTTATGGACAAAGTATTTTAAAATTTCTATTTTCTTAGAAGTGTTTCTCACTGAATTAAATTTACATAGTTTAATTCAGTGAGAAATACTTCTGAGTAATTTATGTGTTTATGTAAGGAAATAAAATTTTATAAATTTACTATATATAAATTGCACTTGTGTAATAAAGGTTGCTTCATAAAATAAATATTGAGACATAAATGTCAATGTGTTTATTTTTTTACATACAGTATATTCTATTATTCTTCATAGTTTCTTTATGTGTGTGAGCTTGATGAATACTTTATTAAAATATTAAGTTTGACACAATATGTTTAATATAAATCATTCTCAGAATGTATAATTTGAAGAATAAAATTCTCCTTTTGTGGTACTACCATTTCAAACATTCTGTTTCAAGCAAAAACGTCACTAGTAGTGTCTCCTGATTTTTTCTCACAAAATCTGTAGTATCTACTGATTTTTATTTCTCCAAGGTTGACAGGTATGATATATATATTCATCTACTCTTTATCAAGTTTTTGAAGGAATTATTTTTTAAAATTAAGTTGTTATGTGTATTTGCTTGAGAATTGTTGCAGCTAAGCTTTTTGTGACAGTCGATTTAAATTTTTCTTTTGAAATAGAAATTTCCTAACTAAGAAGGCTACTATATGTTTTATTTTTTAGATATCATTGTCAACTAAATATGAGGAAGGAAGTTGAAGCTGCAACAGATTTCATAATGTGTCTGGTTAATGGTTTCTACAGAGATATTTCTGAAAGTGAAATTAGGAGATTGAAGTATTGCTTAACAAAATGCATGTTCACTAAATTTCATCGACACTGGTTTCTGAATAATCCAACTAGAGGTCAAGGTTATAGATGCCTTAGATTTAATACAACACATAAAGAACCACTTTTGGAAAAAGCTGCAATATTAGCAGGTGTAAGAAGGGATGTTGCTTTTATACCTATGGAAGTTACTATTTGGGTTGATCCTGATAGTGTTTACTTGAGGTATGTATTCATTATTTTTTTATTGTTTTGTTACTGTAAAATGTTATAGGCCTATTTCTTTAAATTTCAGAAATATAATTTTTAGTACTGTAAAAAATTAAAAATAATGGGAAAGTTGTTAATTTATGTCTAAAAGTAATTTTAATGTGTTTCTTATTATCAAGAACATACACATTGATTTGTTACAAAAACAGTTGTCAGTGTTCAATAATCAGAATCACCTGTGAAGCATAACAGCAAAATGTTAATTTTTAAGTCTCCGGAAATCATCTTTTTAAAATTAATTATTAGTAATAATAAAGTTTTAAAAAAAAAACATAAAATATGATTGCCACCAAATCTATAGGTGGTCTTGAATAACTTGATAATAAATCAATCTTTCATATACTTTGGCTGATAATTTATATTTCTGTCCCTTAGTTTTAATTTTGCTTGCATGTTTGTTTTTATCTTATGTGGAAACTGATAAAAATATTCCTTTAGTGATATTGACATATTTCTTTAATTTTACATAAATATTATCAATATTCTTGTCTGTATTTTCATGTGTAAAAAATGACTATGGAATGAGAATCAAATCAACCAATTTGTATTGTAGCACTTTTAAATTCTAAAGAAAACCAAAATTTTCTAAATCCATCCCTGTGACCAATGGAATTAATTACACACCAAAAAATATTTATTGCAGAAGATTTCAAGTCTGACATGTTTATATCAAGAACTTGTCGTGTTTTATTTTAGGCAGTGTACAAAAAATATCCAGTCCCTTTCTCTCTTTTGACAATATTTATGTTAACAATTAAAGATATATTTAACATTGAACTATTTATAAATTTTATTTGTATAAAAAGTCAAATTTATTGAGACAAATATTTCAATAAATAAAACCCTTACATTCTCTTGGAATCATTTGTGTAAGATAGTAATAGGCACATGAATAAAGTCAAAGAAAGCTTCAAACTGGTTATTTGTTTTATTAAGATCTATATGTATGTAAGTTAACAAATTCAAAATTATATATTAAACTTAATAAGATACACTTTTACAAATCCCATGTTATGTGCTTTCTGAGTTAAAAATTTATAAAATCCAAATTTCATTTTCTAATTCTAGCTGTTTTTTTGCTTTTTTAAATAATTACAAAATGTGAATATAAATTTTGTTCACTGAGTGCAAAATTAGATACCTTTAAACGTTATGCAGTTTCCTGCTCTATTTGTTTTAATTCTCTGAACTAAACTGAAAACTGAACAATTTCAATTTTAAACATACTTTTCTTTAAGCTTTTATTTAAGGTTTTAAAGTTGTAAAATGTGCAAAACTCATGTAGTATCATAGCAGTTTTAAAATGTACTGATTTGAATGTGTATTTTTCAAGTTCATGATGATGGTTGTCTCATTTAATTGTGAGCAACAGAATGCAAATGAATTTTTAAATAGGATTTCTTTGTATTCCTGTTCATTAGTTTTTATTTTCCAATAAATTTCCTGATCAGGAGGTACACTTTCTCTATTTAAACACAGATAGCACAATCTCTAAGCACTCCAGTGATTTATTTATTTTTCTCATCTTTTTTCCTTTTTCTCATTGGGATTGCCTTGTAACAGGTTGACAACTCCATTTTTGAAGCTGTAACTGATTTCTGTTGCTATAAGCTTCTCCAAGAGACTTACTCAAAATCCTGTTAATTGAGAGATAGCATATTTGTTTATTTTCTGCATCAAGTAAATGGGAGGTGTTTATTAGTCCTCAGTGTAACAATTGGTTTGCATAGACCAATTCGTTATACATTTACTTGTTGAGACAATGAGGGAGAATTTCACTTCAGGGATATATTGAAAGCTTATTAAATAAAACTTGCACTGATATATATCTAGCATGCTCTAGTACAGCTTTGTTGTGGGTGGTGTATTGAGAAATCTGAAATAAACAAAATTTTTCTCTGAAGCATACTTTTAAATCCTTTTGCCTCAGAAAGCAACAGATGGATGTGATCAAAAATATTTTATTTTTTAAAGAACTGAATTCAATTTTGATAATGTCTGTTTTGCCTACCAAGAAATGTGTGTTGTGTACAATTTTTAACAATCGGGAGGGAAGAGATAGTTTTAGAAACAAAGTTCATTATACTGTACCATAACTTATTGGTTCATTGTTACCCTTGACTTTATATTCTGAACCCAATTTATTGTTTTAAGTATCAACATTTTGGACATCCAAAAACTGCTTATAAGAAAACACTGATTTGTACTTGTGAGTCATTTGGACATCTCAGTAATACATGAAATCTTCAATGTCAGTAATTACTGATAAGAAATACACATTATAGTAATATCAAATGAAAAATGTATCCTCAGTTGAACTGTTGAATATCATTACTCTGATCATGCCCTTTCAAATATTAGAAAGAAATAACTACTCCCATCAAAACTTGTCTTTGAGGCCAATTATTTCATATCATTCCGCCCTCTTCAGCTAGATGTTAGTTATTTACTAGTAGCCAAGAAATTCATAATACATTGTAGTATCCAAATGGATTGTTTAAGTCTTCCAATGATAAAAATATCCTCAAATATTTCTAAATATGACTTGTCTGTTTGAAACTGAATTTCTTCTAAGTTTAATTAAATCATAATTTCTCAAATTTTAAAAGATGAAATATGCAAGAGAAAAGCCTCGTAAATCACTTTTTTACAACCAAGATAGTTTTAGCTTTTTTTGGAGCAAATGCAGTGTGCTTAGGCTGTTCAGATAATAAAGCACTTCAATAAACACATGAATCCCAAATGTCGTGCTCCAGATGAGAGCATTTAGTTTTGATTTGTAATATCTTTTGTCTCAAGAAACTGTCAAAGTTTTCATTCTTATAAGCAATGCCAAATAAGTAACAAACTATATTGGATTATATAGGAATTGTAATCCACACAGTATCATTTGTTATTATAGAAGCTTTCTTGAAACTTCATTGTTTTAAATTATGTGGTTATATCAGAGTAAATGAAAATATGTTAATTGTGTTAAATTATTCGGCAGTGTATTCATTTTTGTGTATTTTGATTTTTGTTGTAGGGTGCGCAGCCAAAGTGGCAGATGAATATTTAGCACTTTTGATTGGTTCGGTATTTGGTTGGATTCCAACATGAAGCTTAGATATTTGTAATTGTTCTGTCTCTACTTTAAACTGTAGGTCCTGGTCTAATTTGACTTCATATGAAAAAATGGATGCAGATTAGTAAATCAAACTATTATAGAACTGTACCTTTCCTTAATATTTCACTCAACCGACTGCCGAATGCATACATAGAAATTCTCTCATTAGTATTTGTAGTCATTACTTGCTCCCCTGCGTTATCTATGAAAGAGTTGAATAATTTATTGGGTTAGATACTTTCACCCTTTATATTATTTAGTGGCTTTATTCTTAAGCTTTATGGGTTTGGGATACAAATTTTCTCGTCATATAATTGAACGGCTTGTTTTTAATAACAGCATCTGCTGCTTTAATACCAAAAAAATAATGTATTTTCACTAACCATCAAAAATCTTCCATTCATCAAATTTGATTGCTTTCTTTCTCTTTGTTGAATTTGAATGTTGAAAATGATAGAATTATTTTCCTGTAATTAGATACTGAATTTATGTTAAGGATATCTTAATTTTCCATCCATCTTAATCATACTGTCATGTAGATTGCGCACATCTACATGACAGTATGATTAGGTATGATTACTTTCACAAATGTCTAGAAGTGAAGATATTGATTCTATATGGAAAGCCATTTTATGTGCTACAAGAGCATTTAAATATACTAAAATTTCATCAGTTTAAAGGAGCACACTTTATCGCTTGCAAAAGAATCTGGAAAATAAAGTATTTCTTTTGTTAATCATACTATTTTTTGGGATAGTCTTTGACAAAAAATTAACTTTCTTATACAATTTAGGTTTGCACAAGAATGTTATTATTCTTGAAATGCTCTTTAGCATCTCCTAAGCTGCAGATTATTAATTATTACTCCATGTGCATCACTCTATTGTTCATTATGATTGTGCTATTTATAATTCAGCTTGATTACCTATCAAGTGTAAAGTAGACACTACACCATTCACCTTTGTAAATCTGCTGTGGAGTTATTTTAAATTTTTCATATAATTTAAACCTTTATATCATTTGTAATTGTTATTTTAAAATGCTATTAGCATGACACCACTCTTTGAGATCTATATCCGCTTTTCTCTAAGGAAATTATAGTGCACAGCCGTTTAATATTTTACCATTTTATATGCATATGAATTCACTTCTGTCTCCCTCATTTCTCTGATTTACAAATCTAAACTACAAATGCTTTGAGGTTTTCACCTTCCAACATTTTTATTGTTGAATAAGGGATATTTAAACTTGATATGATAAATCAACTATACCTTCGTTTATTCTGCTAGGCTTAACTGGCAGTTGTATGGTTAGTGCTCTGGCCTTCCATTGGAATGTGGATTTGAATCCCACCTTGGACTGGATACTGTAGTAATTTAAAATCCATTTTAAACTGTAGGTCCCAATCTATTTTGTTCTTATGTAAAAAATGATTGTTTTGGGACAATTAAACTATATTTCATAAATAGTTTCTTATATTTTTTCAAAATTCTTCCTTCATTCCTGTAATTACAGATAGTTTAAAATCATCTGATTATGTTAGTCATAGTGTTGTTTTTGAAAATACAATTTATGGTTATAGCCTTCACACATCATGATCTATTTTACTGTAGACAAACCTAGTCTTAAAACTTTGAATTCTGGATGTTCAAACTGAAGAAAGCATTACAACAGGCCAATAACACCAGTCCTAGTCTGTTAGAACCGGCTGTTTCGTGCTTTGACATTAAGTCCAGATTCTCTGTGGAATTTATTTATTCAATAGGATTTTAATTGAAATTGCATTTCTAGCCCTTTAGAATGAAGCTATAATGAAATTGGTTTTGATACTTGGTAAAGATCCTTCTCAGCCTTTGTTAAAAAGTTGCTCTAACAAGTTGTTAATGTAAGGTTCAAATAAATTGTCATTGTCCATCTTGTATGTGTCTTATAAAAAGTAAATGCATACTTATCAGAGTGGCTTTGATAAAAGATCGACTCTTTGTAATATCACTAAAAATCTTTAAAATCTATATTTTTCTAACAATAGAAATAGTTAGGTATGATTGTCTTTTTCAAACATTATAGCACAGGTTTTGCTGTAGTTCAAGGAATTTCATAACAATTTAAAAATTTACTCAACTGACTAACTGCATTTAAAATGTCTGGTCTAGTTGAAACAAACATCATACCTCCAATTAATTCGTGATATGATAACTTTTCCACATTACTGTGCGGATTCCCGAAAGAACTATTGGAAATATTTCCGACCATTAATTGTTCTCGTGTGCTTTTATGGACAATTTTAAGTGACGGTGGAATCTTTCCACAATCTCATTGGCGATTGGATGATAAGCTGTTGTGCTAATTCAGTTGGTTCCATGCATTTCCGTAAATTCGCGATATAGGAATGATCGCATTTGTGAGCCCTGATCAGTAGTTATTACCGCAGGGTATCCAAAACGAGATATCCAAGAATTGAAAATTGCTTGACAAACGGTTTTGGTTTGCATGTCTGAAATGGAAATAGCTTCTGACCATCGTGAGAATCTGTCGATCATCGTTTATAAATCAATGCAACCACCAGATGGAGGCAGTGGACCTACAATTACATTGTGTATCTGTCAAAATTAGGCATCATGGTAAAGTAAATATTCCTAATGGAACTTTTGTATGGCACTGAACTTTGGATCTTTGACAAGGTTCAGAGCACCGTACCCATTCTTTCAGATATTTCTTCATATTCGGCCGCACATATCTGACACAAATGAGCTTTGTCGTTGCTGCTATTCCAGGGTGTAAAATATTATGCAATTGATCAAAAACCAGTAACTGAAATGATTCAGGAACAAACGATTGTGGCAAAACAGTTGAAATATCACAGATTAAGTCAGAATCACTATTTTGGCAGGGTTCAAGTACCAGTTGAAGTGAGGAGCCTTTATCCTGTAGAAACCTTTGAGTTTCTGGATAATTTTTTTTTTTTTGAGATTTTGCCAATTGATCAAAATTCAGGAAAGAAGATTTGGTGATTGAATTCATTTCATGATTCAACTCAATGCATAAAAGTGAGTTCACTACTACATTTTTGTCTCCTTGCACACGCCTGATATCCGTGAAGTATTGGGATATAAAATCAAAGTGGCATAACTGCCTAGGTGAACATTTATCTGGGTTTTGCTAGAAGGCATAAATTAATGGCTTTTGGTCAATAAAAATTTGGAATTTCCTGCCTTCTAACATATGCTAAAACACCGAGCTGGCAGCCGAATAGTTAGCGCTCTTGCCTTCGGTTCAATATTTCGTGGGTTCAAATCCCACCTTGGGCATGGATGCTTTAGTGGTTCAGAATCCATTTTAAACCGTAGGTTCTGGTCTAATTAGTCCTTGTGTGCAAAAATTGACCATTGAGAGACAAACAAACCAAACCATTTGCTTCAATTTCTTTATTGCCGAAGAAATTGAAAAGTGTTCTCAGTCGTAAGTTGACCACATCTTTGGCTATTGTTTAATTTCATTGAATAAAATGCAATGGGTTCCCATTCCCCCTCAGAGAGCTGCATCAATGAACCGCCTAGAGCAAAATCAGATGCATCCACCCATAAGCTTAGGGGTGCACCAGGAATAGGGTGTTTCAATAGAGTTGTTCGTGCAATTTCTTGTTTTGCTGTTAAAAAGGAATTTTCAGCACTCTCGTTCCATTTTAATTGTTCAGATTTTTTAACACTGGACCGAGATTTTTTTCTGTTTTTATGTCCTTCTAAAAATTATTATAATGGATGAAGTATATCAGCAGCTTTTGCAATAAATCTTTGATAAAAGTTAAACATGCTCTAATACTTTTTCAGAAAGTTTAAAGCCTAAAAAATTTAGAGAACTTTTTCCGAAAATACATTTTTCAACACTAATGTAGAGACCATATTCCTGTAATCTAGTAAACAAACTTTTGAGATGTTCCAAATGTTCATTATGATATTTTGAAGCAGTTAGAAGGTCATCCACTAAAGCATAAACACCGGGCAGATCTTTTGTGATCTCATCTATGAACCCTTTTAGTGTAGCTGATACATTGCATAGTGTGAATTGCATGCGTGTAATCTCGAATAACCCAAAGGGTGTGCATATTGCAGTTTTTGGAATGTCATCTGGGTTTACTGCTATTTGATATGCTTATATCAGGTCAATATGACTAACTATTTTTGCACAATGCAATTCAGGCGTAAAATCCGCTATACACTGAATAAGGTATTTTTCTTTTACAGTTTGAGCACTTGGGCACGTTTAAGGCAGTTACCCACAGGCCTTCACTCCAGCGTTCCCTTTTTAGGCACCATGTGAAGGGAGGATGCGTAGTTACTTCTAGAGGATCTTAAATTATCCAATCGGATCATATTTTGAATCGCCGCTTTAGCTATTTTCAATCAATCTGGAGCTAATCTGCGCAGTTTTTCTACAATTGGAGGACCTACTGCTGTTATGAAATGAAGAGTGTTATGTTTAACGGGTTGATTGGGATTGGGTAATTTAGTAATCGAGGGAAATTTAGCTAAAAGTGTATGACACACAGAATCGCCCGATTTTGTTTTAACTGAATGTGTCATTGTTTCTTTAACTTGACCCATTGATTGAAATTTTATTTTTAAATCTCTTGGACATTTATTGCGCAGATCAGGCACTAACTCATAAAAATGAAGAAAATTTGCACTGATAATAGGAGTAGTAACATTAGCTATATAATAAATGTCCAAGAATAAACTCTTCTTAATCTAAAATCTAAGGAAAGTGTATTTTGTCCGTATGTATTAATTGGTGACGAATTAGCAGCAAAAAGTGTTTGCAATGGAGGGTTTCCTTTTTGGATATTATTTTCTGGTAGAACTGATTCGTCAGAGCCAGTATCGACCATAAATGACAAATTAGTTGTCCTGTCACAAATGAACAGGCTACGCGATGTTTGCGGCAAAGCACATGTTGCTTCTATTCTTCGCCGTTTCCATTTCCCTGAAAACTGCAAAGCAAAATTCATTTTTCAGGTTTACAATTAATTTTTTCTGAAACCACAATGATACCAGAAAACAGATGAATCTCAGTTCTGACTACTATCTCTCGATCTATGGTTACTCCTGTTTCTACGATACGGAGAACGACTACGAGAAATTTCAAGCTTATCGATTCGTGCATTCAATTTTCCTATCCCACGAAGTAATTTTTCCTCTGTAGAATTTGAATTGTTTTTATTTACAGCAATAATTTCCATGGGAACAGGTGTAACTTCTAAAATTCTATCTAAAATTTCGGCTGCTTTTTCTAATATTAAGTCTGTAACTGCTGCTAAAACAGTTTGCACCGATGTAGGCAAACGCTGTAGGAATAATTCGAACATAAATTGAATTGTTTTTATTTACAGCATTAATTTCCATGGGAACAGGTGTAACTTCTAAAATTCTATCTAAAATTTCGGCTGCTTTTTCTAATGTTAAGTCTAACAGCTGCTAAAACAGTTTGCACCATTGTAGGAATAATTCGAACATAAATTTTTCTGGTACTTTTATCTTTTCTGCAGAACGTCTCATATTTCTTAACAATTCAGAAGGTTTCCTCGTACCTTATTCTTCACCCAATAAAAGCTGAAAAATTTCTGGCTGTGATGATTCGCCTGATTGATTTATAACTTCAGTTTTGAGAATATTATAGGGGTTAGTATCATCAGGATTTATCAAAACATCGTGCACAAGTGATGCAACCTCGGGGTGGATGGGAGATAACATAATTATATTTTGTCATATATTTTGCCTCTTACGGAATATAAGAGGTTTAGGGATCACTAATTTAAATGTGCTTTCACACATGATAAACCATAAAGCAGGATCCAATCTATTATAAACAGGTATTTGAACTGCACTTATCTCAGATATTGTGCAAGTTATCCTTATATTCCCACTAATTTGAAAATTTCTGCAAAATAAATTTTATAAATAGCAGTAAAAATAAACACGTTTTAGTCGAGAAAAGTCCAAATATACACCACTGGCGATATATTCTCCATTTGTGCATGTTTATGTATGGTATTACAAATTAATAACATCCATCTCAGAAGGTGTTTAAATGATTTTTTTATTTTTCACATTATTTTTATGGAACATCCACACAATCCGTTGCCAATGCAACGCATCGCGTGATAGATCGCAAGATTTTAACCTTGCCTGGTGTTACAAATTTAAGACTGATGATACAAAAATTAAAATGCCAGAGTCTCAAGAAAAATGTATTAAAAGAGCAATTGACATATTTTCGTTGGAAGTAGATGTGGAAATGGACTGGTCCTCTACACCTCAGACCATTTCAAAACGTAGAAAAGACAAGCACAATAAATAAATAAAATCTGCTCTAGATGACATTAATTTCATGAATCATTTTTTTGTGGTTATCAAAAAACATTGTAATTTTATTTATAATGTTTATCTGTCTCATCTTTCTGGTCTTCATGAATTAGTTTTAATGCCATTATTCTTCTAAGTCTTTCATCTCAACATTCTCAATTGGTTCTTATCCAATGATTTATTCAAGCACTTAATTTTGTCAAATATTACTTTCTTTTCAGCACAGCTTATCTCACCTGAAGATCTTGTACGATTCAAATAAAACTCAACCGATAACAGGATAATGTTAAATAGGGGAAAATTTCATGAATATTAGTATAATTATATATTATTTATGAAATCAAAACTTGGAAAGGCGTAAATTTCATAATTAATTCAAAATTACAACGCATCACAAGAAAAGAAAATTAATCAGAATTTTACTGCGCCTAAAGAATGTAAAATCATTTTTCAATCAAATAGTTCTGTGACATTGGAATCTATTCTTGACTCTAGACTTAAATGCAAATTCTACGTTCATAGTAAAATATAAAAAAAAATTATGAATTTTTAAGTCTATTGTTAAAAAGTATAATTGTGCAAAGGAAACTAATATTCTTCAAGAAAAATTACGATATTTAAAAAAAGCGTTATTTATCATCCTGATATTGAATAAAGTACAAAAGGGCAGTTTCTTGTATTGTGTAACAAACAATTCAGGTGACATACAAGGTGTCTTTTAAAATTTAACAAATTTGGGTTCAGATTCTTTTTGACATTCATGTGGTTTTTACTGAATCATCAATACTTTTAACAAAAGATTGCGAAGTAATGCTGATTTTTCATCTGCTTCTACTTTACCCTTCAAATATTAATAAAAAATCCAAATCAGTTCTGGTGATAACTTCTGCATCTTCCATTTCCAGAATAATTGTTTGTAGACTGTCTTAAAACTGTCCAATATATTTCGCTTGCATTAAGTGTTTCATCAGGTATACATGGCTCAACAAAGGGAAATAACATCACTATATACTTTTCTCTTGTTATCTTGTTACTTTCAACTCCTCCATGGCTCTAAATTTTGCTTCAAGTTGATCATAAAATTTTCTTAATGATATTTTCTCTAACTTCTGTTTCCTTAGAACAGTAGTAAATCTCACCTAGAGCTAAATTAATAATTATTTGCAATATCTTGATTATAGTTGTCTCAAAACTTTTCTATTACTTTCTCCACCAGGAGAGAAATTACCTACTAATTCATTGACATACAAACCTTTTTGCATTGCTTGACTGATACAAATCTAAATTCATATTGCCATCTAATTTCTTAAATTGACCTCAGAAATCTAGCTAACTTTTTATATTTTCATCAAACATTAGAAGGTTAATTGTAAGATATTGCTATAACAAATTTGACTGACTTACAGAAACATTTTTTTTTCTCAGAAAAATCTATAAACTTCCTCAATTTAAATTCAGAAACTGGGTGCCTAATAGTTTATGTTTCTAATTTGTCTTATTTCTTTATTGATCTTACTTTCATCTTGGACGTCACAGAAAAGTTCATCTTGTACCTTTTCTTCTGCCTTTTATATTACCTTCAATACTCTTGAACTTCAATAATTTCTGCTCATTTTTTTTAATTGGCTTGAGTTGTAAACATCTGTTAATAAAATAGTTAAGGGTGTGATTTTGTCACTTGGAGTAATTTGACTTCAAATGGACGCATGAAACCAACCAACAAATAAAATAGTTGCAGAGTGTGCCAAGAATGGTATTACTTTAAACCCTAACAAAAGTAAATGTATCCATTTCTGCAAGAAGACTGGGGCTTCATAATGATTTTGTCATCTATCTGAATAATGCCCCTGTGCCTGTGGCAAATGAGGTAAAATTTTTGAAGTTAATATTTGATCAAAAGTTAACCTTTCTTACTCAGATTTTAAATCTAGATGCCACATCCCTTGAAAATACCTAAAAATTACTCAAAAAAACAAATCAGAAGATTGAAAAATTACTTAAGCTAAAACTCTGGTTTCTTATTCTCTATTAATCAACAGATGCAAACAACAATTCTGAAAGTAAAGTTAAGATATGTTGATAAGTACAATAAATTGTTTTAAATAATCAATAATATCTGTACAGAACAGTTCATTACTCTGCTTTAGGATATGCTCTGGTGTTTTTCGCACATTACCCTTTCCCAGAATCTGTATTCACTTATGGTTAGATTTGAGATGAATGCAGTTTTCTCTCAATTATTACTGAAGATCATGTCTGCCCCTGATCCCTTATGTTCACTCTCAGAATCATTTGTACACACCACTACACTGAAAACAACTAAGTCTTACAAAGAAGCTCAGCAACAAGTTATCTCCTGAACTCTGGAATGAGTTTTGCAGCTGTAGCAGAAAAGACCACCACATCATCTAGTATTTAGACTGTTCCACTTAGCTCAGTAGAATTACTCAGTGTTTCTGTGTGCAGAAGCAAAGGTCAATATAGACTCTAAAAACTCAGAGTTCCTTGGGTAAAATTGAAAACCTTTAAATTAAAATCTGCATAGGTGGACATTAGGCATTCTGTATCTACCTATACTTCTAAAGTCTTGTTCTTGGAGGCTGATTCTGTAACTTTTCATCTTACAGATTTCTGTTCTTGGTGTTGATAGAAAACTTGCTTTCTATCGCTGGGGGTAGGAACTTTTTGATTTAGAAGATAGCTTCCTGTGTTTCGTATAACTGCCATAGTTTGCATTCACATCTTCATGGCATCAAGCCTGTAATTTTAGTCTTTAACCCGGACACATGTTGCACTTGTGGAAATCTTGAAGTCTACCGATCGCATTTCCATGCATGGTTTTAATTGCTTTTGAAAAGACTGGTGATGATGGTGCAGTGTCTGGAGATGTTTCATGTTTACATCTGATGATTTTAACAGCTCTATCTATCCATTAAATACTACTCTACAATCTGTAGCTGTGAGGATTCACACAGTATGTTTGATTACTATCTGTAGTTTGTATTTATCACCGCATTGTCAATTGCTAAGGTAAATTTGATGACTTTGTTGACCATCTGCCCACACTATTTTTGTTGATCAGTAACTTTAATGGTCGTAGTTCTTTGTTGGGAAGTGATATAGATTCTTGCAGTTGACAGATAGAACAGTTTATCTCTGACAATTGTCTTTGCTGACAGGAAACTTCCTTCCGTGTGCCCACAGGTAAGTTAATTCTCACAATCTCGCCTTATTTTCTCTCTCACTTTTGCCATGTTAAATTTTTCTGTAGGAAATGATTTGTAGTTTAATGATCATTTTCCTCTTGTCATCTCTAATGCTGGAGTTTGCTGTGTGCGATAACACCTACCTACTTATGTGTGCAGTCGAAGAGATTGGATGCTATTTACAGAATTAGCGGTAGTTGATAATGAAATGGTTTTAATCGAGGATATTGATGAAGCCATTTGCAAAGTCACAGAAACAATTATCAGTTCAGCTCATGTAACAATGACTAAGAGTTCCTACGTACTAAATAGGAATTGCAAACCTTATTGGAATAATGAATGCTAACAAAATTATTAAAAACAGGAAGTTACAGTCAAATATTTCTTGGGGTGTAAATCTCCTTCAGGTTTATCAGCCATTGATATTATGTTGTTCAGACTACGGATGTATTTGTGGATTGGCTGTCTTCTGTATTGCAAAGATCCTCTGGTGTGGTGGGATGAAGAGAGGAGAGTGCCAGCTCAGGTGTGACCTTGTCTCCTGACCGTGGTTTAAAGTTTCATGGTGTACTAAGTGTCTTATTATTCAGTAATCCTTTATGCAGTGAATTGTTTGTTAAAACATATTATCAACAGACACTTAACAAAATTCCAGGTTCATACTTAGTTAATTAAGTTTATTAATGATTAATTTAGAATAATACAATTAAAGATATCTTCAGATTAAATTGGACAAAATAAGTATGCTCTTTTACAGATTAATTAGACACAAACCAAAAATAGATTAATTTCTTATAATTTCATAATAGTTTATATTTAATAATAGATGTAATTATAAAATCTCTCATAAATAAAGATATATATTCTTTGAAGAAACATAGTAGAGATTTACACTAAAGAAACTTACAAAGTCATTTGGAGACGACAGGTATCCCACGTGGGCCAGGCTTAACACTTATCGGGAGACCAGAAACTCCTCGTTACTCGGCACATTCCGTTTCTTCTCGAGGGATTTTTCTGCAATCGTGGTACAGCAGCTGTTGGAGTATTGTAAGATGTGGTTCCCTCCTGCAGCCAATCTCCTGAGTATATTCTTCTCTCAGGAACTCGCCTTGCACGGCTATATACTCGACCACTTCCTTTTTTCGGCAAACTCCCAGTGTCCGGCACTGATCTCACACCGATTCAGGCTCTCCTCCTTTTTTCGTCAGCTGCACGCGTTCGGGTCCCGGTCTCTCTCCAAGTCTCTCCTTCCCTCCTTCCTCTCCTCGCGCCCAAAACCGGTTCCTGGTCATCTCCTCACTTCACTTCGCCATGCGCTCTCCACATGAATATACCCGGCGCCCCCTTACAAATAAATCTCTTTGCCAACCACAGGAAAATTAAATTACATTCATTTGTGGTCAGCACAATGGTACATGATGGGTGAGTATTCCAAACCCATTAACATTAAGGTGCAGTCTGGTTCTTGTCTGATCGCTTTGTATGAATCTATGCA
Source organism: Latrodectus hesperus (assembly GCA_037975125.1). Taxonomy (NCBI): domain Eukaryota; kingdom Metazoa; phylum Arthropoda; class Arachnida; order Araneae; family Theridiidae; genus Latrodectus; species Latrodectus hesperus. The sequence goes on from JAJQOW010001240.1 coordinate 49,004, forward strand.
TGGCAAATATAGACACTGTCTATTAATCTACTTTGGTAATGTGTCAAGTGCCTTCCACACATCACTTTTCCAGAGTCTATGTAATTAGTCAGAAACTGCCTTTATACCTATTTTGAATGCACAGTAAATTTATTCTCAATTATTATGCTGACCCCTCATCATCCGTTACATTCCACAGTACTCACTCCTGCACTTAAGAGACTATATGATGCTTGACCAACCATCCTACCTTTTTCCTCTTCATGAAATCATAATATATGGTTTTCTGACCTACGGTATATTTTGATTGAAACATTTGACCCATTTGCTCATTTATCTTCCTAGGATCCAACTGTTACTTATATAGGAAATCAGACACAACACCCACAATCTTTCAGCAGCTTTATGAATCCCACTGTTGCCGATGTTCTTTAAGCACACCTGTATTCATGGATGGCTCTAAAACTGGGAGACATGTTTACTATGTTGTTAATGCTGATAATACTACTCTTAGCAGCCTTCATTTGTCTTGCTTAAATTTTACTGCTGAAGCTGCGTATATATATTATCCCCTTCAGTAAAGGGGTACTGGAAATTGTGGAAAATTTTGTAAGTACGCTCACAGCTTGAGTGTCCTTGAAACTTATTTGAACTATAGTTATATGTGCCATCCTGTTGTGTCTAGAATTTTTAATACACTTGACTACCTTGCTATGAAAAGAATTGAAATAGTTTTTTGTTGGATTCCTAGTCATGTAGGTTTTGATGTCAATGAAAAAATGGATGCAGCTGCAAAGTCTTCATTAGTTCCAATCAACTATCAATGTGAGTATGAGAAGGATGTAAGAAGTAAGTAATGATCTTTAGTAGACTTTGTGGTATATGCAAGTCATCAACAATTTGCATGCCCGATTTCCATTCCTCATTTTATTATTGGTTTTACCTCTATGAAGTGTTACATTTTTATTGACTCGCCTTTGTATCAAGCATACGTGTTTCACACATAAGTATTTGTTTTTAAATTATTGAAATTCATGGTGTTCAGTTATTCCTATATTGAATTTTATACATTTCTTATTTTTTTAATTTTTGAGGGCAATCAGAGTTTCACGTATTTTATCTAATTTGTGTTGTATATTTTTGTCATGCTAATATAATTTTAATGTAAAAATATTTTGTTTTTGAGTTTTATAAGAAATTTATTGTACTTTCTATTGATTTTATCATTGCTTGGCATTGGAAGAACATGAAAAAAGGAAGAAAATACTGCTGAAAACTAATTTTGGGTGCATAATCAGTTTTTGAAAGCTGTGCAACTAAACCCAACCAACTTGCTAAGAGATCATTCAATCATCCTTGTAGCAAATTCCATCCCCTTTTAACAGACCTGTGTAATATCTGTTTTGTTAAAACATACATTTTTTGCATCTACCTTTGTATGATCCACAAATATCTATAATTAATATATTTACTCAAATTTGAAGATTGGATACAATCCAACAATTTTTTGGCAGCTTTATTTATTATTGTACTTTCTGTTTTCTTTATGCATTCCTTTCTTTACAAGTGGATATGAAATTACACCACACTGATTGACTGTGGTGTATTTTTTTATAGTAAAATTCATGTTTACAGCTTCCATGTCTTCCCCTATCTTTACTGCTGAAGCGATTTCAATATACCAGACCCCTCATCTTGTGAGTACTACAAATTATTATAAATTTAGCATTTGAACTAACAATTTGAGTGTTACAGAAGCTTTGAAAAATTCGAATACCTGCTGTCGTGCTGTTGTATCCAAGATTTTCCAGGCACTTTATGCTGCTGCTGACAGAGGAAATTATGTTGAGTTTTATTAATCCCAAGATATGAAGATCTTGGGGTATTTATTATATTTGTAATCATACTATGTATTTTTTATTTTATGTGACACTCACGTTATCAGAAGTATATGTTTTCTACATATCACCGAAAAAACTGCCACATATTATGCGATACTTTCTTTTCTTTTACTCAGAAAAAAGGTCTTGTGAATAGTACACCCCTGCAGATTATATATACAGGGAAATATAGTATTTAGCAATAATTAACCTGTGTTGAAGTTTTTGCAGCTATCTTGTGTTAATAATTGAACAGCAATATTTGCAAGAAATGTTATGTGTTATTTGCTAACTTATTTTTAAAAAATTCTTTTTGTAATTCAAAATTTAAAAATAATTTTATTTTATAATAAGGAAAATATTTGGATTGAATTATTCTAAATAGTTTTTCCTATTTGTTCACAAAATCATGAAATTTGTTATTGTAAGATCTCTTCATTAATATTGTTTAATGTAATGCAGAATTGTATATTTGTGAAAATTAAGTTTTCCTTATTAATTTATGCATATTATATTTAGGTATGATGAAAGAGAAACAACATACTACCCCATCTTTGAAGTTAATGAGGTACTGTTTCTTTGATTTTTGCATAATTCTGCATGCATAATTATAGTAATTATAGACTTTGCCTATTATTTTCGTGAGAAAGTTTCATATAGATAATTTGTACTTTGGAAAGTAATTCAAATAATTTCCTTTTATTTTTCCTACAGCTAATTTTTATGTGAAAAATACTTGCTATATAAATTTCAAAACAAATATTGATGCATATTTTTATTTATTTATGCTGTTTGAGTGATTTAGATGTACCCTGTATGAATTTTCAGGGGGAGTCAATTATTTTTACAAGATAAGAGGAGTTATAGTTCCTTTCTTAGAGCATTATTTACCTCCATGGAACATAGAGTTGCATTACATTCTGAAAGACAGAAAAAAAAGTTAAACTAGATTTCCAACCTGAACTTATAGCAGTGCTGGGGAAATGATTGGAATGCCAAAAATTGCACAATGTTATTCATTATTCAAAGAAAAATTCACAGAAAGAGCTTAAAAAGTCAGTCACAAATGTTGCAGGGTTTACATTGCTAAATGAATAATTTATGTTCCCTATCAAAGATTTCTGGTATTTTTAAATTTTATCTGCAGATTCACACCACCAGATTTTTTGCCAAATTTACCGAGCCATCTCTGGCTAATGATTTCATGTTAGAAAATGTTTTTCATGTTTTTCAGAAAAAGTCTAGTGTAGTAATGTCTGTTCAGTGAGGCGACTTAACTATTTCTCTTCCAATCTATTGTGTATAGTAGCATGACACTTATGAAGTGCTGGGCCATGTAAGAAATATAGCCTATCATGTAATCATAACTGCTTATTTGTTTCTGAAAAATTTATAGTTCTCTTTATGGGGAGTATATTGGGGATTTTATTCAGATCAAGTGTGTTGATTGCAAAGTTAAAAATGGTTTCTTTGTTGAATCCTGCCTCATCAATAATAATAATAATAATACAGATGAACAGAATTATACATCAGATTCCTTTTTTTGAACATCCTCTGCAAGCCTAATGATTTTTATGTAAATATTGTATCCTTAAATATATTTGGGCACAAACTATTGCAGTTCACATTAAGATTAACTTTTCCTTATCTTATGTATTTTTTTCATATTTATGCATTTTGTGAGCATTTTACATACTTGTTTGCAGTGGCTAACTGGTTTCTTACAATCATCAATCAGTACTAGCAAAAGCTGTATTGCTTAGAAGGACATTAAAATTTTCTGCTTGTACAATCTTTTTCTTTATGCTTCACTATATACATAAGTACTTGGCAATTCCATGTATGTGTACTCTGTAATTTCCTTAGACTTGTTGCAGCTTGTTTTATTTTTGGCTATTGAACGATAAAACTCAAGCAACCGTCACTTCCTTTGCAAAATGCTTCAAATGTTTTCATGGCAATATTTACAGTATTGATGTTATACTGCTCTTAAAGAATGTTTAATTTGATTTATCCTACGAGATCTATTAAGAGCAAATTTTTTACCAAAAACTGCACACAGTAAGTACAGTAGTTACTAATTTTTATAAACTCATAGGGGGACCAATAAAATAGTTCTTAAAATCAAAATTTTGTAAAATAGAAAATTGATTATGAAATAGGAATTAGTTAATAATTTTTTATGAACTCTTGAAATTAATTTTTTCCCCCACCAAACAGCTCTTTCTAACTTACTTTAGAAATAAAATGCTATATACTAATAAAATTCTTCATTTTACTGATGATAAAAGAGGCAAAGTGTATTCTTGATATTTTTTTCAAAGCTTTATTACAAAATAACCTTTCTTTTATGTAGAAAAATATTTCACTTTTAAAAATTAACTCAACTTTGTTGGCTGTTTATCTAGTTTTGCAATAGTCAAAACATGTATTTTTTTATTGATAGCTGAAATTTCTTTTCATTTTCATTTGACTATCCAATAAATGTGTACAGATCACATTGAAATCCACATTAAAAAATTCAGAAGTATTTAATAAATAGCAAGTTTCTTTGTCAAAGTTCATTGATAGTCATCTCTACTTAAGTCATCAGGTAAATGTTCTCAGCTTTCTTCAGTTACGGAGCTCTTTTTAATAAAACCTGCATGCCTAAAGGACCTGGATATAATTTTTTGGACCATTATTCTAAACAGATTAATAAGTTTTTTGCACCTAAATTGTCAATTTTATCAAATGATTCCAAGCTATGATCTCGCCTTGTAGAAGTACCTACAATGCATTGGTTATAACACAGGAGCTGGATTAGGTGTTAAAAACTCCATATAAATTGCTTTAAATATGCAAAATTTCAAAATCAGCAGTTTAGTTAATTATTTACTTTGAAGGTTTTACGGTCTTCCAAATTACACATCCAAGACTCTAAACCATTAAAAATTGATAAAAGTAGATGATAAAAAAATAAATACAAAAAAAGCTGTTTTAAAATATGAAAGCAAAAAAGAAATGTTTGAAAATTATACTTTGTAAATGGGAATTAAAATTAATGTGACTGCAGGATCATGTTTGAGACCAGCTAAATCGTAAGTAAAGTTCATAAAAATGAGCTTCTATTAACAATTTTGCTAAACTTTGTTATGCAAAATGTTAAAGATTGTGACTTTATCATGCTCAACATTTTTTAATTTATTTCTTTTGACCTTTCAAAGTGAAATAAACACCTGTGCTCCATAGTAATTTTAAGTCACAGAATTAAAAAAACTTTGACACCTATTGCCTTTTAATAGACAAAAAGTTTTTGTGGGGTGGCTCTCCCACTATATCAACTTTGTTAAAAATGTTAATTTGTGAATGTAAATGTCTTAAAATATGTTAAGCAATAAAGGGGTTAAAATCTGGACATGAAATGAAATTATGATTATTAGTAATGAGCTTATCTTACATTTCACCCTGAAAATTTAATTCTTTCAAAAACAATTGTCTTTGTAAAATGTGTGTCTAATATGAAAATGACTTAATCTAGTTTCACAACTTAGTGGTAAAACATGTAATGAGATGACATGGAAAAATGGTATGCAATTTGCTGTGGCAACCTGTGTGTGTGTGCATGTTCCATAACTCATGCCAAAAAAAAAATGAATAAACTTTTCACACCCTTTCTCTCAACTACAAGAGAGATAGGCAGTTGAATTGAAGCTGATTCTGTTTTTGCAGCTGCATAAACAGTTTTAAAGATTTTATACTGTTAATGAGATGAAGTGACTTATACACTACTGACCATTAAAATTGCTACAGCAAGAAGGAATGCAAATAACAGAACGATATTTATTGGACACATACATTATAGTGGAAAGAATAAGTGATTAGATTTACAGGAAATTAGGATGTATAGATCTTGAGAAATACGTACCCAGAGCAGCCACCTCTGGCTGCAATAACAGCATTTATCCGCCTAGGCATGGAGTCAAACAGAGATTGTATGGCATGTACGGGGATCTCAGTCCATGCAGCTTCAACACTATGCCACAGTTCATCGACAGTAGTGGATGGTGAGTGATGGCGTGCCAATCGCTTGGCAACCATTAACCACACATTCTCAATTGGTGATAGATCAAGAGAACGTGCTGGCCATGGTAACAGTCGAACCTGTTCTGTATCAAGGAAGTTCAGAACAGTACAAGCAACATGCGGTCGTGCATTATCCTGTTGGAACAAAACATTAGGGAGGTCTCGAAGATAGGGCAGAGCCACGGGCCTTAACACAACAGAAATCACACTTATCATTTAGCAAGAATAGGCATATCTACTTCAGCAGAAATATTAACCTTCATATAGATGTAATGATTTATATAAATAACACAATCATACCAATAGCCAATGAAATAAAATTTCTGACTGAAAAATATCCTTTTGTTCACTTGTTTTACCTTTGTGAAAAAAGTTTGAGCTGTTTCTTAGTATCCTCAGGGTGTTAACATGGTATGAACCATTTACTATCTTAATATATTTTTTAATACGTTTTTTTCATATCTTAATTTTGTATTCCACTTTTAACCTTATTTATTATGCCTTTAATTATTTTAAGTTTGATTTGTTGGGGGAGCATTTCCTCAGACACCTTGCATTTTTAAAGGCAATAGAATTTATAAATTTTATTAAATTTTCACGATTTATATTTAAAATTTTGTAATTATTTTGTTAACAATTTTACTAATATTCTTTCTTTATTTTATATATTATTTTTAATTTGATATATATGCAATAATTTTGTGTTTTGACAACATTAAGATAATTCTTAAAATCTTAATTTTGGTACAATTTGCCTTTTCTGGATCTTGCGCTACAAAACTGACTAACCAACCCACTGTCACTGGAAAAATATGGACTAGTTAAAATGTGTTGCCCCTATATCAAATTGTTAAAAAATAATGGAATATATAATCTTCTTTGTTTATTGAAATAAAAAGTTTCTGCTTTCTGTGCATATTTTTAATTTGTTTCTAATTATAAAAATAACTTGAGCGCAGTAGTTCTTTGCACCAAGCTGATATTTGCATGGTTAGCGCTCTTACCTTCAGTTCAACAACTTGTTTATTCAAGTCCCACCTTGGGTATAGATGTCTAATGAGGTTTGGAATCCACTTTAAACTAGGTTCTAGTCTAATTAGCCCAATTGTGTAAAAATGACCACTGAGTGAAAAACAAACCTATCAACCAATATCATTCTAAATATGTCAATATTTTTTTTTTTGGAATAAAACCAAATTTTTTTATGCAGCTAAAGTTCACACTAGTTTAAGTTAAAGAATAGTATTAGGATAGTGGTTAGTTTTCTCTACTTTTAAATATCAAAATGTGTTGGAGTTCATTAATTTTGACTTGATATTCGTGCCATCCATAATAAATGGAGTTTAAAAATTATATAGAAATATCATAGAAACTCATTAAATTAACATTTTAAATAAATTCAGTAAAATTTACCTACTTTTTAAGCAAATATTTAATGTAGAGGAGGAAAAAAGAATTTGAATCGTTATTTTTGTATTATTATTTTTCTGAACTAAAAGGTTAGTTTATGCTTAACATATGTAAATGATGTTTACTTTTTCCCTTTGTATTTGACAACCACTAATGGACAATCTCCAAAAATTATAAATAATTTTTTTAAAGAAATTCTGTAATTTTAACATTTACTACTGTTAACATTATATACACAACATGGAATAAACAATTTTAAGTTTATAGCATTTCAGTTATCAATTATTTTTATATTTTACTGCATTTTATGTGAAGAATTGTTTGTTTACTCGAATAATTTATTTCTATTTATCTAGTACCGATTTCCAGTTGTGCCAGATCTTGATGACCTACATTGTCATGTCATCAGGTAATTTTTCCTTTTGGATATTTTATTTGTTTTTTTTTAATTATGTGTGCTAGAATTCTGATTTAAACCCAGTGGCTTGGTGACGCATCATACTTTCAAGGCTGAGGTTTTATCATTGGGCTGGGGAAGTTCACTCTAGTTTTTCCTCCCTTCTGTGGGCCAGTGAAACTAAATACCAAGTATGCTTGAGATCTAAAAACTTGTGGTTTCATGTTAGGCTGACCACCTAACCTGAATATATACTTCGCACCTCAGCAGCCTTGGTTCCATGAAGGCCGTCATTCTCCTAAGGTTAGTTAGGAAATCTAATTTAATTTTGTAAAATCAGTACTTGGTATACATGAACTGATCGACATGCATTTTTTATTAACACTTTAAACAAATGTTTAGAGAATTTGCATAGTTTTTTTGTAAAAAAATACACTTTTTTTGTTTAGCTAAATATTTTAATTCAGCTGAACAATTGCTGTAATTTTTCACTGTCTTTTATTTAGATAATACCATTTAAGAATTAATTCTGAATATTAATATCACCCTATTTTTTGAAGTCATTGGGTATTATTTCTTTGTTTATTTTATAATGCTATTTTTTGTTGCATTTTAATTATATCTGATAGAATTCTCATTTAGTTTGTAAAATCAA
>JAJQOW010001241.1:0-57384 GCA_037975125.1 Latrodectus hesperus
AAAAAAAAAAAACAGTTCGTGGGTTCGAATTCCATCTTGGGCATGGATGTTTGTAGTGGTTCGGAATCCACTTTAAACCGAAAGTCCCGGTCTAATTAGCCCTCGTATGCAAAAAATGCGTGTATACCGGCTGTGAATGTAGCGAAATCCAACTTTTTACACTTGCCATACATATTTGATTCAGCTTACTCGTATATTGCAAGAATGAGAATTCACTAATTCAAAACTGCCATATGTTCTATGATGAACATACTCGCTGGCTGTTGTTGTGATTTAATGAAGGAGTCAATGTAATTTCTATTAAGAGAATTTTGATGAAACAGGAAGATGCAGTCGGATCCTAGCAGAGCCCATACCCTTGGCGTGAATGATTTTGGTTGGCGATAATTGTATGCTTGCGTATATGAACTTGCGCCAATCTTGATAACCTTACTCCGATGCACTAGATATGGTAAATGAAATTATTTGTGGAATTTCGTTCTGGCTTGGCGCTTATTTCAGTTTGTTACCAAGGGTGTGGGCTCTCCTTGGATTTCATAGGAAGTTACATTCAATAAACTAATAAAATAGGAAGGAAAATGATTTATGAAAAATATACAACTCTACCATGATAAAAAAAGTGCTGGAGCAAATCAAAACACCGAAATCATTAACTTCTATAATAGAAAATAACTCCAAAAATTCAACAGTTGTCAACATTTTTTTGGCACAGGTGCCGTATTCCAAATTCTGAGACTGGCGATTTTTTGGTGGATTTTCTTATGTATCTGGAAACCCTGTTTTTGTTACGTCATGCATATGGAGACCTATAAGAATTAAGTAGAAAATTCTATTTTGGTAACCCTAGTATTTACGTCATCGTGGACGTCACGATACGTCATCTTGGCAACATTTCTTCATCGCCAAACAAATTCAGAATTTGGAATCATGGATTATACGGCACCTGTGCCCATTTTTGCATTACCATTTCAAATTGTAACTATTTCTTTTGCATGCACATTTGATTTTTATATGAAGCACAATACAAAATATCAATACATACATGTGATGTCTTAAGAACTTCATCATTCGGGACATGATGGCGGCTCTGGAATGTCTATACTTGATGTACGAAAGAAACGTATTATAAAGGATGTTATTGCTTATGAATTCTGATAACTATTTTGCTTGATATTGCAGTTTGTTTCAGCTATTGATTTCAACTTTTTGTTAGAGGATTGAAAAAAGCAACCTATTAACTTGAGAATTTTCTAGAAAGGGGACGAGTCACATTGTTGCATTTTTGGAATCAAGTCGATTCCATTGTATGTTACTTTCAATTCTATTTTAGTCTTATATTTTGATTGTTGCAGTAAATTTTAAACAATAGAAATAAAAATATAATGGAAATTAAGTGAACTCTCTCTCTATTGTATGTTTGTAAATAAACCAAACAGTAAAAATTTTGTTAAAATTATCTTTTATACATAAAATAGGAATTTATAAATCGGTTTATAGATACAAAATTTTTTCAGTCCTTCATATTCATTTTTATAATGATTACAATCTTTTTTATTCAATATCTAGTTTAAAAAATGGATAAAAAAAGCGTTTGATATCTTCTGCTTATTAATTTAAAATTCTAACTTATAAATTAAAATGCGCGTATTTAACGACTATCCTATGTTTTTATGCGAACCACACAATTACTATACATAAATTTAAACCATTTTTGTGAAAAATGCATTGCTATTGGAATTAGAGTAGTTTTATTTTCAATAAAATATAAAAGCTTCTGAAAAATATTCACCTTCGAAAAACACGTTTAGTAAATTATCTGGCACAGGTGCCGTTTAATCCATGCGCCAAATTCTGAGATTGGCGACTTTTTGGTGGATATTCTTATGTATCTGGCAACCTTGTTTTTGTTACGTCATACAAATGGAGACTTATAAGAATTATGCAGAAAATTCTATTTTGATAACCCTAGTGTTTACGTCATCGTGGACGTCACAGTACGTCATCTTGGCAACATTTCTTCATCGCCAAAGAAATTCAGAATTTGGAATCATGGATTATACGGCACCTGTGCCAATTATTTAATACTTTAAAGTATAAATTTCATTTCTTGTAGAGTATTTTTGGATGTTTTTTATTGAAAATAAGTTTATAATCTTTAAGTAACTTTGTTTTATCATGTTGCATAAGATCCACCATAGATAGTTATTTTTTCCAGTCAAAAGCCTTAGATGATACATTAACGTAATTTATAATCCTTGTCTCATTTTTTGTAAACATTGAAATGTTGGGAATGAGCTTTCAGCATAATACAGAAATGTATTCGTACATTACAACTCACTACAATACAGTCATATATAAAATATTTGGTATGTATGTCGGGAAGATAAATTTTTGCGTCAATAATCATGTAATACACTTCGGCACGCGATATCCAAATTTAAAACAAGCATTTACCCCCATGAATATTCAACACTCTGAAAATAGATTGTTGTTTATAAAACAATCTGTGGTTACGAACCTCTTCATCCCTTGAAGTTCATACTTATCAAATACAGCAAATCCTCCCCAAACACGTTTTCATATTGCGCGATTTCATGTTCCTCGTATAACACGTGTTTTCCCCCACGTTAAACACGTTGATTCCCCACATTATATTTCTGCGCAGCGAAATTTAATGATGTGTATGGTTCTCAAACAACTTCGCTTACGTTTGCGCATTGCATCATTTGGGTTCTTATTAAATTAACATAAATTATATTATTGATCTTTGAACATTCTGCTAAAAAAGACGTCGGTAGAACGTTATTTCAGGTAGCTCCTACAGCGAATAGGCATGCAATAAAACTGTTTCCGAAATTATTTGATTTATTTAAGATTAAATGTTTTTTAATAATATTTGTATAAGCTTCTTTGTTTAAAAAATGTTCTTAATTTCATTTTAATAACACGCACACATTTCGTTCATAACATAGTTTTTCATTAATATTCGATATAAGCCCCTTTGAACGAGAAAAGTGAAACGTGAATCATTTATATATAATACGTGGACACACGTGGTATATACACGTGGTCGTGCTAGCGCGTTTTACAAAAATACTCGTACAACGCTATTCCTAATTGTTCAACTCTATTCGGTAACGAACTTGGGAGCAGTCTTCTGAAGAGCGAAGACTTCTTCTACTAAGATTTGTCGATTTATTGAAGACACTAAAAACAAATTTTAAAACACAAATTTTTTCAATGAAAGAAGAAAGATTATTAAATATGTTTAACAATAATTAGTGTAAAGCCATATAGGATTATGTTAAAAATTTTCGAGAAAAATGTTCAGATCTTTGCAGCTTCGAAGGAGATTTGGGAAATTTCAAAAACACTTTACATATCTTTCATATAATAAATATGATTTGCTCAGAATATATTAACTTAAAAATATCAAAGTAAAAAAATTAATTTTCCATCAAGAGCTCATGAAAGCAGAATTTTCTTGTTGTAAGACAATATTTATTTTTCAAAATGGTTTCCATCGTTGGTTTTTGCCACAAGTAACAAAGAAAAGTTACCAGTGACATTAGTATTTTAATGTTACCGCAAATAAATTACTCACGATTGATTTATTACTTTTCATGTTTAAAACACAACATATAAATAATATACGCAATTGATACTCCTGTGTGTAAATAGTCTCTCATGAAACCCGGTGGCTTAGTGGCAGCGTTTCACGCTCCCATGACACAGGTCCGAGGTTCGATCCTCGGGTTGGGAAAGGTTGACTCAGCCTTTCATCCCTTCAGTGTGTCGATTCACTGAGTACCAAGCATGCTTGGGAACTAAACACTTGGGGTCTTACATTAGGCTGACCACCTAACTGGGACATATGCTTCGCACACCGTGGGCCATCGGTCATGAAAACAGTTATGGGCACTGTAGGCCTTGGCCCACATGGGCTGTCGTGCCATGGAGTTTAGTTTAAATAGTCTCTCATATGTGGGAGCGATCTTTCCCTGAAAAAAATATTTCAAAATCTTATTATTTATTACTTTATTAATTAAAGTATACTATGTATTATATATATATATATATATATATATATATATATATATATATATATATATATATAGTTTATTCATATTACTTAATACATTTTATTCCCAGATTTATATTGTATTACTATTTTTTTCAACAGGGCGCAAAAAAAGGTATCGTACCCGGGCGACAATTATGCTCACTACACTGTTATCAACGCGTTTTGTGAGGTACTCATTGTGTTGGCTGGTGCAAAGTAGCTGCTGCCCAGCAAATATGCAACTGATTATTTTCCCGCGAATCGTTTCATATTCGAAGTAGGACTACTAACTGATTTTACTACAAAGGGTGCGGATAGACACTTGGTAATGTCGAGCCTATACCTCGGCATTTTTCATGACAACTGCGAATGCCACAACAGTTCGAATTGTTCTTCGTGTGTGAGTGTTTATCGTGGCTCGGAATCAATTTTAAACGGTTGGAACCGGTCCATTTAATAACCACAAGTGCGGGAAAAAACCTTTGGACTACAAACCAAACTATAACAACTGTTGGTGTTACAAAGATTAAAAGTGTATAACATAAGTTTTAAGCTTTTTTTAACAGTTATCTATTTGAAAGAATTTGAACTTATAGCTGTATTTATACTCTATTTTTTCTTTTCAGTTGTGTAGATTACCCGATTAGAATAAAATTATGAAGGTTCTCAACTTAAAAGTAAATAAATACTTACAGAGAATATTTTGTTTTAAAAAATATTTTATATGATCAGAGAAAACATAATCATTTGGCATCACAGTTACAGAAAGAACATATCTCAGAATACATGATTCCACTAAAATGTTCTTTAGTACAATTATCAAATTCTTTCGTCCACAAATATTTAATTTCATGATCAGTCTTTGGCGCATGCACTGATTTCTTTCCTTTACACTCAACATTCAACGTTTTCATTATTGTTGTTTCATTAGTTGTTTATTGTCACATATTTCTTGGGGTTCATGGGTGGTAAATCTACTGATATGAGTCCTAACTGTAACGGTTTTTCCTCGTTTTGAATGTCCGACTCGCTCAAGAAGATGCAAAAGTGATGAATACTCTTCCAATATTCCACAGCACGTACGAGTTGGGCGTCAGAATCTGTAAGAAAAAATTTAGAGTGCAGACAAAAACAATTTTGTGAGAAGAAGAACAACACCAAGTGACAATTATGTAGATGGCAATGGACAATGAAACAAATTATTGACAGGAATGCATAATTTAATCACAATATTATGTGCTTGTGTGTGAAAAATAAGTAATTTAAACATAACTGTGTCAACATTCATGCATTCTTTCGGATTCTCGTATTTTGAATTGGCGTTGTGAAAAGGGTAGGAGAGGGAACTTTTTATCAGCCAATAATTCACAAAAACTGGAGCCCTAAAATATTTTCATGTATGATCTTACTTATCGTGAGAGAGTAATTAGTAAAACAACCAGTGTTCAGATTGCAACAGTAAGTAAGCATAGCTTCACTGTTAAACTCTGTATCAGGCAGCTCTCAATATTTGATTCATTTCATTTGACCTCATCCCAGGGGGAATTATTCTTACAGATTTTGCATATGTTTCCAGTTAAAACTCCGAAGCTTAAATCAAAGTAGCTTCTCAAATAGTCTACGCTAGTATTCGTGGCGCGGTGGAATTAATCTAGGGCGTCGTTCTCATTACCGCATGCCAGCGAGTTTGATTCTTAAGTTCCGTCGTTGCTAAAGGAGGCTTCTTTAATAGGTCCGCAGGTCCTCTAAGGGAAGTAATTCGTCTGAGAGTGGCTAGTCCAGCATTGGTGATCTTTTGCTCGGTCTCTGCTTGTGAATGGGAAGACCCCCATCCCAATTTGACTGTTTCCAGCTGAGCGACTGCAAAGCCCAGTTGCATTCCAGGTAAAGGTCCACCCTGCTGCTCTAAGGTAACACATGTTAGAATTTATGAACAGGTGAACGTGTTAAGTTACCCAATTTTAGTCTTAAACCTCAACGAAAGAGGCGCGGAGAAGACATCGATTGTTTGAAAATTCATTCTGAGTCGAACCTAACAATGTAACGACCCTTGAAGGAAACGTGATCTCGACACGTGGCGATGCATGTGCCGGTGGACTCTTCAACGATCCCAGCCATTCATCATGGACTTATTCGAATGGGCAGCATATGCACGTCTTCAAGTATATTTTTGTACCAAATCATACCATTTTCAATAATTTCGTTTGCTTGTTGACGTTACAGAAACGTTGATAGGCCTAATGTTGTTGTTGTTGTCTTAGGCCAGCTAGGATGGCATTATGGGGTGCGCTGCTCCACTTTTCCAACTGAACCTTATTTTGGTGTGGAGTCCGACTTCCTCAGTACACACAGGCCATATAGGTACCCGTTTATAGGGTAGGCAACCATTCACACCTCATTCATACAAGGAAAGGACAAAGACAGGATAGATAGAGAGAGAAAGTACATCCATGCCCGAATTGGGATTCGAACCCAGGACCTCCCTATCCGTAGTCAGTCACTCTGACCGCTAGACAGGGTGGGCGGCGATAGGCATAATTCAATGGAGTTTTTAGATTGTTGCTGGAAAATGAACCGTACACTAGACAACATGTATATATATGGAAAAAGAGGAAATATTGACAAAAACTCAAAAAAATCTTTAAAATTTTTTAAAAAAAAGTAAAAATTAAAATTAATATGGTTTACCGGTTAAGTATTCATAAATTACAGATTTTCTTTTCTTTCTTTAGATAAAAAAAGGTTATAATAAACAGCCGACAAAGGGTGAATGACTTAGTTAGAAATAAGTTAATGAACAGATGATGCCGGCTCTCGAAGCAGTTTTCTGGTGCTTTCCGTGTGAGTGAGCGGGGATGTCGAGTGGTGAAGATAGTGCTTTGTTGGAGAAGCAGCTTTACAAGAACCGAAAATAAGCGATTATTGTACTGCGTAAATTGAATCTCCAGGAAAAAGTCAAGACTGGAAAAGGGTTTTTAGCAGTGGCCGCGGGATTTGGGGAAACGGGATCGCCTTAGTGCGGACGACCCAGTCTAAGGCAAAAGAGTTCGGCGAGCATTGCAGAAAGCTTCTGCCTCACACTTGGCGATTAGAGACATTTAAAATGTTTTTCACGTCTATTACCCAAGGGGATAAACTCACTTGAGTGTTTTTTTTATATCAATGCGTTTAGGAAAAAGAATCAACCAGCTGTCTGAGGAAAAGCGTTGCTTAAGAATCGGATACTTTTAAAATCCTCATGGAATACAAAAATATTTTTTTGGAGTATTGATTGAACTGCCTGCAGTTTCAGATTGCTAAGGCATAGATGTTTCTGTTAGATAAACATGGCTCTCTGTCGAATTAAAACAGTTATGATAACTTGAACAGTGCCAGCAAATATTTGGTGAAAATGTGCTTTGGGTCCCCTGCTTGGCGCATTTTCAAAAAGTGGCCAACTGGCACGTTTTTGCGTGTTGTCTCGCGGATTTGAATGCTCCGAGAGACACTACGCAAAAACGTCGTTGCTATGTCGACGAACCGAAATCCGTGTTTTTAACGAATTTCACCGTTGGTATGGCAACGAAAACAAAAACAATGTTTTTTTTACGAATTGTATAACAAAAAATACACAATAATAAGGAGAAAAATGATCATATTTTTAAAAATTAATAAATAAAAATACGCAGAAACAAATAAATAACTCACGTACTACCTCCAGGACAAATTCAACGGTAATAAAATGTCGTGCATCAAATTTTAAATTCTACGGTTATTTCAAAATCAAAATAATTAGTGACCAATAGGAATACTGAAAAAAAGAGTTGTTAAAGAGCATGCGGCACAAGAAGTGCATTTAGGATGAAATAGCTAGGGTAACCACGCTTGGCGCGTCTATCGTCCATTTGCCAAGAAAAGGGTACCCAAACTACAGATTAACCAAATATTTTATTTTTATCGTTCTTTGGGTTTTGAAAAACAATGTCTGTCTTACAATCTAATTTTTGGCGACCTTTTCGGACTCCAACCCACCGAATAGTGCCAGCTTTCCTTTGCTCTCCACTGCTAAAATAGCCCAAACAATGAATGACCGTTTGAAAGCCACACATTCTGTTTGCATAAATGTCCCTCGTAAATGAGATTTGATACATTTTTCCTTAAGGTTTTTGATTGAAATTTTCAATTTTCTTTTTAATACGTGCCGACACTAATCTCTTGAAATCTTTGGAAATTGATCCTAGACTCAAATTTTCGCATATATTTTTTTTAAATATTGTGTATTAACCGTTAAATTCATTTTCTAAAAATGTTTTGTTTGTAAATATTTTCTAATAATTTCACGAGAAAATTCACTCAAATTAATGATGGAAACTTTTAGAGTTTTACATTTTCTACATTTTTCACAAGCTTTATTTAAAAAATGTGTATAAAAAAATTGGGTGCGTCTTATTTGTCAGCAAGTTGTGTTGCACCATCATGCTTTTCTGTGCCTGGTCCTGAGTTGGGCTCAACCAGTTTGACAGAAGCAGGTGGGTGGGTAACTTCATCATTTAGAAATACGGACTAATTAGAGGACCCTCACCTGCTACTTGATCTGCCACTCACAGGTCAAGGTACTATTTACCTTGGAGGACATTGTGACCACGTCAAATACGCCGGTGAGTAAGGTACGTCTGCTGTACGAAATGGTTCTTTAAGACGATAATGCAACATTGCTACAGATGCTACTATTATTTTGCACGTGCTTCGTAATGTAGTGAAATTTGTGGAGCATGGCTGTAGTCACTGCGATGCCTTCAATATATTATTCCGCAAAGACATCGCAGCGACTGTTCAAAGCGATCTTTATCAACCGTCTGTGAGGGCAGAGTGACGAGTGAGCATGGCTGTAGCCACTCCGATGCCTTCAATATATTGTTCCGCAAGGACATCGCAGTGACTGCTCAAAGCGATCGTCATCAACCGTCTGTGAGGGCTGAGTGACGAGTGAGCATGGCTGTAGCCACTCCGATGCCTTCAATATATTGTTCCGCAAGGACATCGCAGTGACTGCTCAAAGCGATCGTCATCAACCGTCTGTGAGGGCTGAGTGACGAGTGAGCATGGCTGTAGCCACTCCGATGCCTTCAATATATTGTTCCGCAAGGACATCGCAGTGACTGCTCAAAGCGATCGTCATCAACCGTCTGTGAGGGCTGAGTGACGAGTGAGCATGGCTGTAGCCACTCCGATGCCTTCAATATATTGTTCCGCAAGGACATCGCAGTGACTGCTCAAAGCGATCGTCATCAACCGTCTGTGAGGGCTGAGTGACGAGTGAGCATGGCTGTAGCCACTCCGATGCCTTCAATATATTGTTCCGCAAGGACATCGCAGTGACTGCTCAAAGCGATCGTCATCAACCGTCTGTGAGGGCTGAGTGACGAGTGAGCATGGCTGTAGCCACTCCGATGCCTTCAATATATTGTTCCGCAAGGACATCGCAGTGACTGCTCAAAGCGATCGTCATCAACCGTCTGTGAGGGCTGAGTGACGAGTGAGCATGGCTGTAGCCACTCCGATGCCTTCAATATATTGTTCCGCAAGGACATCGCAGTGACTGCTCAAAGCGATCGTCATCAACCGTCTGTGAGGGCTGAGTGACGAGTGAGCATGGCTGTAGCCACTCCGATGCCTTCAATATATTGTTCCGCAAGGACATCGCAGTGACTGCTCAAAGCGATCGTCATCAACCGTCTGTGAGGGCTGAGTGACGAGTGAGCATGGCTGTAGCCACTCCGATGCCTTCAATATATTGTTCCGCAAGGACATCGCAGTGACTGCTCAAAGCGATCGTCATCAACCGTCTGTGAGGGCTGAGTGACGAGTGAGCATGGCTGTAGCCACTCCGATGCCTTCAATATATTGTTCCGCAAGGACATCGCAGTGACTGCTCAAAGCGATCGTCATCAACCGTCTGTGAGGGCTGAGTGACGAGTGAGCATGGCTGTAGCCACTCCGATGCCTTCAATATATTATTCCGCAAGGACATCGCAGTGACTGCTCAAAGCGATCGTCATCAACCGTCTGTGAGGGCTGAGTGACGAGTGAGCATGGCTGTAGCCACTCCGATGCCTTCAATATATTGTTCCGCAAGGACATCGCAGTGACTGCTCAAAGCGATCGTCATCAACCGTCTGTGAGGGCTGAGTGACGAGTGAGCATGGCTGTAGCCACTCCGATGCCTTCAATATATTGTTCCGCAAGGACATCGCAGTGACTGCTCAAAGCGATCGTCATCAACCGTCTGTGAGGGCTGAGTGACGAGTGAGCATGGCTGTAGCCACTCCGATGCCTTCAATATATTGTTCCGCAAGGACATCGCAGTGACTGCTCAAAGCGATCGTCATCAACCGTCTGTGAGGGCTGAGTGACGAGTGAGCATGGCTGTAGCCACTCCGATGCCTTCAATATATTGTTCCGCAAGGACATCGCAGTGACTGCTCAAAGCGATCGTCATCAACCGTCTGTGAGGGCTGAGTGACGAGTGAGCATGGCTGTAGCCACTCCGATGCCTTCAATATATTGTTCCGCAAGGACATCGCAGTGACTGCTCAAAGCGATCGTCATCAACCGTCTGTGAGGGCTGAGTGACGAGTGAGCATGGCTGTAGCCACTCCGATGCCTTCAATATATTGTTCCGCAAGGACATCGCAGTGACTGCTCAAAGCGATCGTTATCAACCGTCTGTGAGGGCAGAGTGACGAGTGAGCATGGCTGTAGTCACTCCGATGCCTTCAATATATTATTCCGCAAGGACATCGCAGCGACTGCTCAAAGTGATCGTTATCAACCGTCTGTGAGGGCAGAGTGACGAGTGAGCATGGCTGTAGCCACTGCGATGCCTTCAGTATATTATTCCGCAAAGACATCGCAGTGACTGTTCAAAGCGATCGTTATCAACCGTCTGTGAGGGCAGAGTGACGTGTCCTCCCATGGCTCTGATCCTGGCTGTCTGATAAACGTCTGAAACAAAGTTTTTTTCACTCTGATTCTGCAATAAAACAATTTCTTTCATCTTGGGAAAATGTAAGGACAACGATCTTCTTAGTGGAGGGCTCCAGGTTCAATCCAGATGCATGTTTGTCGGAGGGGATGCTTGTAAGATTCGACCCACTTTGTTTGAATAGCTCCTCCTGGACACACGGAGTACTCCCAGGATGCCGCTGAGGTCTTAGGCTACTCACACCCATTGCTGTTAGTCAGAGTTATTTCTGCCCAATCAACAGACTGCTTCTTTTATCAACGTAACAATCGCGTGTCATCATCTGATGACACTTTTTTTATGGCTTCACATTCCCCTGATAAAACATTGTACCTTTCGGAATTTAATTCCTGCATTTTTAGTAGCAAAGTTTACATTTTAGTTATGAAACATTTTGGTATTCCCATAAAATACACTAATGTTTCAAAATATGTTAAAATAGTTTTATTTGTGTAAACATAACATTTAATGCTAAAAATTTGATTTTGAATTTCTCATATTTGTGATATATACTTACAACACATTTAATTTTAATTTCGCTGTTTCTTCGTAGTCCCTTCACCTTGACAGCCACGAGTGGAGGTAAGTATAAGCTGGAGTTGAACTTGGAGACAGGAAAATAGAGATAGGAAAATCCTTTTGGAGGATAAATCTGTATATCAATTGTAGTATTTCTATTCTGATCCTAAAATTAAAAGATATATATTGAGAGCTAAATTAAATGTTTCGTTTGTAAACAATATTATTGGCATCAAAATTTAATAATAAATTGGTTTAGTCGATATCGATTTTAGCCTTAAAACCTCTTGTAAAATCTTTTTTGGTACAGAGAAAATGATTAATTCTGAGTTGGTTTTCCTTTTAAGTCTTTCACAATGTATTCAAGAAAACAGAATGCAGCTAAACAACTCTGACAAGACTGCGAAGTGGCCACCTGCTTGCTCAGAGACACGTCTCTGGTACCAAGGTCTACCCTCTCTGTCCCAAATGTCGAGGGGTTCAGGCCTTCCCATCTGATATTTTTCAGTGCATTGGGTGTGAGAGAGGAGACATGGAGTTGAGATCGGATATGGTGCTTGAGAGGCTGACTATTTTTGGATTCATGGGGCTGGTGTGATGGTACTGTTACGCCAGTTGGGGATAAGCAACAAGAAAACAGAAGAAATCTGCCGCTTTCTTCAGCAAATCGTGAAATAATATGAAATAAAACTGATTTTCAGTGATGCACGTACAGCTGCCTACAATTATTTCTACACCAGGCACTTACTGCTTCCCAACAACAGAAAGGCACCTTTTGCAATGGGAAATTTAGGGTTCCATCCCAGCCGCGGTCAGTTGAAGGGCACGGTTGTAGGCTCGCTACCACATTTTCCGCAATGGATCTAATTCCATCTACAGTTTTAAGCGGATCCTCTGTACCAGCATTCATAGCTTAAGAGGGAATCGATGCCGCGAAATGTAGAATGAAAGACATTCAGCTGCCCATTTTAACTTGAACAACCGAAGATACTTGCAATGATACTGTTTCCTAAACGCATGTCTGTTGCTCGGAGATTTAAGAATTTTCCCTCCACTTAAATAGGCGAACACCGACCACCCTCTCAGAAGAGTCTCCCCGGATGATACTTATAAAAGGTGTAATTCGGAGAATTTCACTCGTTTTCAGCTGACTAAAATATCTTCATAACCTGTTGAGTTCCGAGGAAGTCATTCTGGAGAAAGTCATTATCAACTTTTTTTATTTTTTGAGTTCCTAAGCGTCATGAAATTCGTCTTCGTGTGTGATTGTCTGTCTTATTAGAACAAGTTAGAATCACTCATTAAAACAGCTGGAGAATAGGAATGGTAGAGTTAAAGTTCCCCTTCTATATTTGCAATTTTTGCTCTCGAATTATTCTGACAAAAGTGTTTTCATTTGTTTGCTGGTGTTTCCGATGGAAAAAGTTCTCACACATGTTTCAAAAAGCCGTTTGTAAATTGTGGAGTTAGTTACATCATTTTGAGACCGCATATCGGACAGAGGCATCTTCTGCAATTCGTGGAAGAACTTAGTACGCATGCATCGTAAGAGAGGAATTCCCGAAGAATCTTCAAAACGCGAAGCTCCGCGTGTGATCCACGAGCGCAGTGAGAGCGTACTCTCAATACTGGGTCTACAAATGTGTTGATGGAAAAGCGCGATATCCACAGTGAAACTTTTAAACTAAATAATAAAAAATCTTCAGCGAATTCAGAAAATGAAACTGGTGTTATCATGCTGAATTGAATCCGTATTTGTTTCCTCAGTTACGGTAAAGTTTCAAATAGACACAAGTTACTTTTTAGAGTCGAGCTGCAACAGAAAACCGAAAATGATTGAAAATGTCTACACAAATAGATTTACAAATGGCAATTTCGAAAGTAAGTAAGCATGCACTTAAAGAAAATGTTGCCTTATTCCTTGCTTTTCGTTATCCCACTAAATCCAATGCTTTCATATATCATAGGAAGCCACCACAAATGTTAAAAACTAAGACTTTCCCCGTCGTTGTACCAGGCCACGTTCTTCCTTTTACGTACCAGCACTGCTTCCCTCCCTCCCTCCTCATCAACGAAAATCAGAAAAATCATGATTTCAGTCACCAAAATATTCAGTTAGGAAATTCTATCAGCAGAATGAAGCAAATCATAAATAAGGGTTTTCTGTGAACTGGAGGAACCTTCTTCGGAGCAGAAGAATCCGGGTTCGATCCCAACCCTTGTTGAACAGAGGAAGAAGGCTGTTGCGATTCTGCATTCACGTCTGTCGAGATGGATTCTCATGGGACTTCCGGTTGTCCCCGACCCCTTTACGATACGTCCCACAATCTGTGACAGGTTCCTTCGGGGAGGGGACAATGGATGCGATGGATGCTAAAATGACTTACAGCGGCCTTTTGCAGTTAAGCTGTCCACTATACGGTGTCACAGCATAAATTATAAAATTACGAAGCTGAATAAAATATCCTCCCGTCATCATCATGGCTTTATTGTCCTCAAAATATTCATTTACTTTATAATTCAATAATCATAGATGACTTAGAAAATTTCTGAGTTTCATATGATTTTGAACATATTTTTCGTTCAATATGCTGCATATTGTTTCTACAGCAATGGAATTATCAATAAAAACCAAGCAATTGGTATGTTTAATGGAGTAGATTATATGAAAATCTTACAAAGAGTTGTCAAAATTAGTTATAAATACCGCCAGAAGATGACGCTATGCACTTTTGTTAAATTACAATTTAAGAGTACTCAATTGGAATTTAATTACTGTAATTTAAACAATGTGGTACAAAATAATTTTTATATTACTTAAATTTTTTATTTTAAGGAATCACAGCAATTGCAGTATAAAGCGCCACCTTACGGAAATATTTCCTACTAACTTTTATGTGCATAGTAAATAACTTAGAAGACGAAAAGGGTTTTATTTTTAATAAGGATGTTTGGTTTTATAAGAGGAATCCAAAAAGATTGTGAGCCATTTTCAAGTATCTCAAGTGAGGACATCCCTAGTACCGAATACTAGTACCCTAGTACTGTAGATACAGCTAGCAAAAACGCAGTATCCTTCTTACATTGGTTAACAGTGTTTACATCGAACCTGATAATTTTATTCTCAACAATGCGGTTTTAACATCAAGCCATGAGCAGAGAATTAGATAGATAATTTTATTTATATTCGATCCATTATATTTATATTTCGTTAACTTCTGATAAATGCAAAGAGCTAAATGGAAAACTTTTCGGAGTTAAAAACGTACTTAATTATTGGAGTTATATTAATTATAAAAATAAATTACCTGGTCCGTGCAAATTACTGGAACAAATCCTCTGTCAAAGTGATGGGCTATATCTTCTGGTTCGTGCGCTAAATGCAAAGGTTTCCAATCTAGAGTCTGCACAAAATGAAAGAAAAAGCTAGCTTTCATAATTATGTTTAATCACATAAAACTGAATGGAAATAGAAGGTAAAAAAATGATTAATAATCATTATTTCATTATTTTCCACAAGAATGTTGAAAGCATCAGGATATTTTCTCTATATTATTATTCAATTGCATTCAATATCATCCAAGTATCAAAGAAATGTTTGAATAATAAGCAATAAAAGAAAACATTTACATGTTTTAAGATATATACTTGTTATACTGCCAAATGTATTTATTTATAGCAATGAAAATTTCATCTAAATATTTTGCTTCGTTTTATTTTTCATTTATATTTATTTATTTATTTAATTATTATAATATATCTTTTTTTTCCTACAATAATATTTTTTTTAATTTTTAGTGAAGAATAACTAAGAATACAGTGTTCTTATACCTCATGTTCCACTTGGAAACAATCATAAAAAAAGAAGAAGAACGTTGTTATTGTTGTTAATGACACTTGGACAAGCCAAGCTCGATATGCCTTGGCTATGCGAATTTAAGTCAATAGAGAGCGTCTTTCGTTTTTAATCAGAGCACCATGAAGGTGAAAGTACGACTTTGCTCTACACACATGCCATAGGGACCCGTTTATAGGGTAGGCAACCATTCACACCTCATTCATACAAGGAAAGGACAAAGACAGGATAAATAGAGAGGGAGAAAGTACATTCATGCCCGAACCGAGATTCGAACCCAGGACCTCCTTATCCACAGTCAGGCATGCTGACCACTAGACAAGTTGGGCGACAGAAGAAGAACGTACTAAGTGTTATTGATTTTAATAATGAAATTCAGAATGGATTTTACAGAATTTTATTTTTCAAAAAAAAAAAAAAAAAAAAGAATAATAAATAAATAAAATAAATAATGCTAGTTATGTACACAGTATTTGTCAAAGAGCGTTGTGAAATTTCAGGAATTGCCTTCTCGTAAGGTTGACGAGAGAAAGCCGAGCTCATGGAACTGAAGGCATTTAGCCTATGGCAACCCTAATGGGTAACAAAATGTCAATGGTTTGGCCCCCAAACACTCCTTTGCTATTCTATGTCGTATTAAAAGACGACACAGAATAGCCATTTCGAGAATTTTCTGAAGCGCCTGTTTTGGAATATTCTGGAGAATCTATAAATATCCCCCGCTGGGGGATGTTGATTCCTCCCGATACCTTTTTTTGTTGAGGGGTCTGATGCAGCTGGAACGCTTCGATGCATTTGTTCCACTTTTACGACGCCCTTAAAGTGGTTTTTGGGGTTCTTCAAATTTTTTGAGCTGCGAGCGAATAAAAATTTTGTCATGCAGCCACTGCGAGTGCTCATTTCAAGAAAACACACATTCATGTGGCTGACAAGGACCGGTGGATTCATTGCGGCTGAAATCCACATAACCGTTCCTCAGCAACTACTGAGCCGAATAGTAAGTGCTCTGGCTTCAACAGTTTGAAGGTTCGAATCCCACCTCGGCCTTCGTTGTTTGTAGTGGTTCGAAACCCCCTTTAAGCGGTAGTTTTAATCTCTCGTGTGCAAAATGGCCACTGAGCAATAAACAATTCAGATGGGGAAAGATTTGCAGTTTATAATGCAGGATTTAATTTGGTTTAGGAAAACAAAGGGGACCCAATCAAAAAAAATTTAAACGTTTACATTTAAGGGTGATAAAAATGCTTCACATTTTATTTTGCTTAAGGCGATGAAATTGACTAAAAGTATTAGTAAATCATTTATTTGAATTCACATATTTGAATTTTGCACAAATGCGATCTGACCAATAATTTATGAGCTGAAATACGTATCAAAGATTAACTTATAAAATAACTACAACAAATTAATCTCAATAACAAATTTTATTCGCATTTTCCTCTGTTTCAAATTTTCTCAACTTTGAATGACTTATTTCTTAGTATTTTATTTATTGCATAGAAATTTTTGTCAGTTTTTGTATAGTAGAAACGCACATGTTTAAGAGCATATGGGTTTTATATAAAAATATCAAATTATTCAGTATTTTTGCTAAGTAGGCACATTATGAAAATCAGGCGAATTTCGTGTTAAATTAAAGTAAAATGGGGGAAAAAAGGAGAGAAACTAAGAAATAGAAAAAATAATGAATATTTACTTTGATGCATATCATGTTCAAGGCTTTTTACAAAATTTGATACGAGAGGAATGCTTTTATAAATTATGATAAAACTTAAAATTATAAACAGTTTTTTAAAAAAATATAATAAATATTACTGTAAAAATTATAGGAAATTAAATTTTTTACTAAGATACAAGTAATTATTTTCATTAAAAAGCCAAAATTTTGACTTACCTCCCAAAAAAAATGCATTTCTGTGATGCAATGCTATATATATATATATATATATATATATATATATATATATATATATATATATATATATATATATATATATATATATATATATATATATATATATATATATATATATATATATATATATATATATATATATATATATATATATATATATATATATATATATATGTAAAGTCAGAATGGCCGAGCGGTCTAAGGCGCCAGATTTAAGCTCTGGTTCTCGAAAGAGAGCATGGGTTCGAACCCCACTTCTGACATTGAACATTTTTGCCGCCCAACTTATCTAGTAGTCAGCGTGCCTGGCTGCGGATTAGGAGGTCCTGGGTTCGAATCCCGGTTCGGGCATGGATGTACTTTCTCTCTCTATTTATCCTGTCTTTGTCCTTTCCTTGTATGAATGAGGTGTGAATGGTTGCCTACCCTATGGCATGTGTGTAGAGCAAAGTCGTACTTTCATCTTCATGGTGCTCTGATTCAAACGAAAGACGCTCCCAATTAACTTAAATTCGCATAATCAAGGCATAGCTTGTCTTGTCCAAGTGTCATTAGTAACAACAACAGCACAATATATATATATATATATATTCTTCAGAAATAGATGTATAAATTAAATAAAATTATAGCCAAGCTTGTTTTTCGATGGGGTTGATGAGGAGCTTCATAAAGAAATTGAAAATCAAGATTTCATAATTATTTATAATGAATAATTTTTAACAGCATATGCAGCATTTTTAAGCGTAGGAAGAGGTACATAGCACAACGTCGCAACGTCTTCCACTATTTTCGAAATAATGAGAAAAAGCTTTCGAGTAAGCTTCATTGGTACTTTTATGGTTGGAAAAGTTTTTGAAGCATACGTACTCATAAAAAACTAGCTTAATTTTAATTTCTCTGTCAGATGAACTTCGGAAACCTTAGTAGAGACTTTGAACCCAGCGCGAACTGATAGCCCGTTGTCTGCGCGTCACGTAACCCTCTGACCGGAATCACTGCCCAGTGGTGGTGGACACCATAAAGCCCATTTACGGCAGAAAATCTCACACAGAATCCTTTTAACGAGTAAGTTTGTACAACTCTGATAATATTCGGTTTGGGAAAAGGAGTCCATCCTTCTCGCATCGATTTCAAGACTCTATGTTTCTCGTGCTGTGCTTAGGAGAGCACCGTTTGGTTCTGCAATCTGTTGGTAGCGTCACAAGCTCCTCTGTCGGCCATTCAAACTCCAGTTACCATCTTCTCCCGGGGCTGAGAGTTTTGCGATTCAGCCACCCCACCGCTCTCTGACCACGGTGTTGTCGCACCTGGCTCACCCCCGGTCACCACCCACTCCGTCCGATTTCATTCCGTGCCCCCTCTCAGAAAGAAATTCAATACATCGTGTTTTCGTGCTCAGGCTCGGTCAATCTTTGGTTTCCGGACGACGCTGCGACTGCTTCCATGCCGGTCGAATTCCGCCATTTCTGTGATTTTATAGACTTGGCAAACTGCACATTGAATATCAAATATATATAAGGTAAAACAATCCATTCAGTGAAAGATGACGGGTTGAGATTTTCCCCTCAAAATTACACCAATATACTCCCCAGTCCCGGTTTATTCACGAAATTTCCAAGAAACATACATCTCTACCAATCATTCCGAACTTCGGACGCCTGGCTTGCATTTTGGGCTTGATTAAATAAAAATTCTAAAAATTACCGATTAGGACTACTGTGTTTCCTTCACTTTGTCATTCTCAAGTGAATGGACAAAACTAAAAACAGCGGAAGATCGTTTTGGTGCGCAGTGTCACCTCTCCAGCTGCCATGAATCTGAAATGGTTGGTTGGATATTGTGCATCTCTACGTACACCTACCAAAATGTAAGTGGATTACTTTCTTCCCCCACTACGAGGTGTGGCTATTAAATAACGAGACTGACGCTGCGGCGGCAAAAGTGCGCATGCGTAGTCCACCATTGACTGTCAACTGTTTAGTGTGAAGCTTTCTCTTCAAAATGCCCTAAGCCTCATTTGCGTAAGTAACACGGTTTAGTCATAAACTTCATTTCCGTTAACATTGTAATTTTATTTTGGCGAAAAAATAGTTAGTTAATAATAGAGCAACGCGAATTGTTATTCAATTTCACTTCAAAGTTGGAAAAACCGGTACTGAAACTTATAATTTACTGAAAGAAGTGTACGGCAGTGAATGTTTACCCCGTGCACGAGTTTTTGAATGGTTCAAAGGTTTTAAAGATGGCCGACAAGACGTTGAAGATGATTCGCAGCCAGGTCGCCCTTCAACGTCAAAAGCGGATGAAAATGTCGAAAAAGTTGCTAGTTTGATTCGGTTTGATCGTCGATTGAGTATTCGTGCAATAGCTGAAACTGTAAACATTGATAAAGAGTGTGTACGGCAAATTTTACATAACAATTTGAACATGAAAAAAGTGTGCGCCAAAATGGTGCCAAAAATTCTCACGTTTGAACAACAAGCAACTAGCAAAAACTGGCCAAACACAGCATCCCACTGTTAGAGCATCCACCTTACTCTCCAGACCTGGCACCATGTGACTTCTATCTAAGGTGAAATCTGCATTAAAAGGAACAAGATTTGAGTCCGTGGAAGCTGTTCAAGAGAAAGCGGCAAGAGTACTGAAGGAGTTGATAAAAGATGACTTCCAGCACTGTTTCCAACAATAGAAAATTCGCATGGAGCGTTGCAGGGATAGAGAAAGGGTGTACATTGAAGGCGATTATAAATAACTATGAATAAAATAAGAATAAAACTTTTTACAACGACAGTCTCGTTATTTAATAGCCACACCTCGTATTGTATTTGTTATATTTGCATTAATATTGATGCTCGATAGTATAATTTGCATTGTATAATACTTGGCACTCTAATTCCTTTTCTCCGGCACTTTCCAATACAAAACCTAGTTCCCCTGTAAAGTTGTCTTCTCTTCCCGGGGTAGGGATTCCTGCGAGGGAGGGAATCTAATTCGGAAAGCATGTCCGAGGGACTGTCTTACGCTTACTCGATCGAACTTCAGGATGAAGCAGGGGCTCCACTCTTCCTTTTCGTTCGCTTCGTACCCGTACGAGTTCTCCCTCGTGCAGAAGGTGGCCACCCACGCTCTGTCGTAGAGGCAGGGCTCGTCCGCTGTCGGATTCTCCAACCAACAGTTCCTGTAGGGCTGCACCTGTTGCTCCGGGTAGGCTGCGGAAGAGAGAGCAATCAAACATTTCTTTCTTCCAAAAAAGCATCGTCAATTTTCTTTATCTTTTTAAATTATTCTTAAAAATTTGCTTTTAATAGCAAACTATTCTCTTATTTCGAAATCTTATTACAGAGAATTTTTTTCTTACAACGATTTTTTTTTAACACAAGACCTTAGTTTTTGGTTTTGATACATTATACAGTAATTGAATTCTTTTTTTTTATAACAGATAACATTACATTTTCAATAAAGAAATGCAATGAAAATATATTTCGTAGTTGCATTGTAGATAATATTAAAAATATTCTGTATATAATTCTCTATTGTGGATAGGAGCAAAATGTTCTTTATATAAGTTTCAATAGTGGATAGTATAGAAAAGATTCTTAACATTCTATTGGATTGTATTCTAAAAATATGGGTCATATAATTTCCATTGGTTTGTTTGCTTGTCGCTCAACGGTCATTTTTTGCACACGAGGGCTAATTAGACCGGGACCTACGGTTTAAAGTGGATTCCGAACCACTACAAACATCCATGCCCATAGTGGGATTCGAACCCACGAACTGTTGAACCGAAGGCAAGGTAATTTCTATTGGGGACATTATTGAAATAGTCTCCGAACATAGAGGATAACATTTAAAATAGTCGCCATTTAGTTTTCCACAGTAATAACATTGAAAATATTCGTAATATTATTCTGCATTGTGGATTGTATTGAGAATATTTGTGCTCTGTAACCTCCATTGAAGGCAAGCATTTAGAATAGAGGATAACATAAAAATGTTCACCGTGTAGTTTTCTATAGTGAATTACACTGAAAACATATTTTGCATGTCATATGTAGCCTATAAAAGATAACATTAAACATATTCTTAATACTGTTTCCCCTCTAAATTGAATATATATATATATATATATATATATATATATATATATATATATATATAACTGAAAAAGTACTTATTATAAAATCTTTGTTGGTGATACCATTAAAAATATTCGGCTCATAATTTTCCGAATTGGACAGCGATGAAAATATTCTCCATGCTACTTTTGTTATTCAGTTATGATTTCTGCTCAGGATTTATGAACTGAATGTTCTGAGGAGAAGAAGGTGCATTTGAAGGAATAAAGCGAAAGCAGCAGTTCATAAGCTCCCGACTTGTTGTTTTATTTGTGAAGCTCATTTTCTAAATGAGAGGACAATTAAAAGAGCCGGAAAAACAAACATGGAAAAATAACGGCAAATCTCTTTTGTGAAATTCACTATTTAAATAGACGATTCGAAAAATAAAAATGCAAGTTAGGAAAAACAAAAACTTCTGTGCCGAAGAAATCTTTCAGGTAAAAGACAGATTTTGTTCGAGAGGAAAACATGCATCAGTGTTTATGGTGAAAGCTGAGAGCAGTTGCAGTTGCAAAAAAATAATTTATTCTCTGGAGCAGGTGAAGAGCAAAAAATCACAGCCAGCACCTCAAATTCTTAACAAACATCTACAGTTTCTCGTTTGAACGCGGTTTCTCTGGAAATGAAAAATTCTTCTTCTTCTTAGAGTTGGGTTTGTATGTCATTGGGCACCTCTGCTTTAATCAGCATTTTGTACCATTAACTCCAAATCCAATGTTTCCTAGTTCCAGTTGCTCGGGATATAGTCCGATAACCCTTTAATGGAATCTAGGTGTAACTCTCTAGTATGGATGATACCTAAAGAAGTTAATCTAGGGAGGGGAAGAACCTCGCATTCGTCAATGATATGTTCGGCCGTTTCCTCTTGCGTATGACATTTCCTGCAGATAGGGTTTTGCTGAAACAGTCCCATTTTATGGAGGTGTTTTCTGAAGTAGCAGTACCCAGTTATGAAGCCTACGATTAAACGTATCTTCTGCTTAGAGCATCTTAGAATTTCAGAAGCAATCCTTGCTGATGATCCACAGATCATACTTTTAGCGTGGGTTTGACCAGGAGTGTTGAGCCAATCTTCATACATCCTCCGTCTCTCCCATCTAAGAACATTGGTTTTTACGGTCTTCAAATGGATCCCACAAAAAGGTTCTGGACCAATGGGAACAAAAGACGATCCTTGTTTAGCAATCTCATCAGCCCTTTCATTACCTTCGATACCTTTGTGCCCTGGCACCCATACCAGGATCACCTTGTAAATGAAAAAAAATTAATAATAAGCATTTCAGTATTCCTCTTCGAGACATTACGTTACAATTACGTCATTTTGCAACATCTCATGCGTTAGAAATTCACATACAGCAGCTGTGCCGGGAAAAGATTTCAACTTTGCCATATGACAACTTTACAAATATATTTCGATTTCAAACATTATTAGCTTCAGGAGATATTTGGAGAAGTGACGATGTTTGACTTTGCATTGTCCGACTTCTGAAAGCTATTATGCGTTGCTTTTTTGGAATGTCCACCGATGCAAGTGCAAGATGGCAATGCTGGTGAGTAAGACTTTTCGTAGATTCGCGCGTCCCGAAGGAAAATACCGGCGGACCTCCGTGCACACTCCCTGATAGACGAGCGTGCAGATATCATAAAACAACACCATTTCTCAGACAACGACTAGGATAAATCTGGGACCTTACACTGCGATCCTACCTTTACAACTCCAGTAGCAAAGAAATCTCATTTGATTTTCGCTGGTGGGAATCGAACCCATAAACGTTTCACTGCAGATTACAGCGCTGGTCATAATGTTGCTAGCTTAACTGGTTCAGCGTAAAATATTTTTTATACATCAGTGTGTTACTTATGCAAGTTTATGTGAAAGTTTATACACAAATATTAACTCAGACAAATGAAAATTCTCAACGGGCATTAAAAGTACTTTTATAGCTGATAAATCATCATGAATATAATCTGGAAATTCAAGAATATTGTATTATTTCATTTTAGTACCATTAAAAATTTTACCAATATTTTATAGTTTGCTTTGTTGCTATTATGTTATAAGAAAACGAATCGCATGTGAAATATCCATTGCTCATTTGTGATAAACAGGTGCATATGTTATGATGTAAGTAGATAGTGCAAGAGTTCATGGATTTGATTCCCACGTCAGGAGTGGATGTTTTTAATGATCTGGAAATCCCTTTAAGCCGGAGGTAACAATTTAATGAGTCCTGTGGAAAACTGCTCCTAAAGTGGTAAGCAAACCAACTGAATCTACATAACATGGTGAGCTCCAGTGTCTCAGTAGCTTCACGCCGCTTCCCGTAAGCTCAGCAAAGGGAAGCATCATTTGCCGCGGGCAGTGGTTGGGAGGGTGACCACGGTGTACTCTCCTTCACTGGGTTGCTGGAACTCCGTGGGTTGGGGACGTGTCCACTTTCATATGTGACGTCCAAAGTCCTTCCGCTGGTGTGGCGTGGATGGGGAGAGGAAGGTGCCAGCTCAGGTGTGGTTTCGTCACCTGACCGTGGTTTAAAATGACGAGGCACCTTAAAAAGAGTAAAAGTCGTACTTTCACCTTCGTGGTGCTCTGATCCAAACGAAAGACGCTCTCTATTGACTTAATTCGCACTGCCAAAGGCATAGCGATCTTGGCTTGTCCAAGTGTCATAAGCAAAAACAACAACATAGCATGGTTAATGGGTGCATTTTCTCCATTATCAGCTGTCTCGTTTTACGGAGCCACGTCCCCGTGACGTAGTCGATGTCCAAGCTGGTATCTTCTACTCACCTTTGCATCACTCAAGATAGATGGATGCAGCAATGAAATGGACGCTTTGGCAGCGGCAGGCTTTTTAACATCAATTTAAATCACAGCATAAAGTCTTTTCATGGAAATCTGGAAAATTCCCGAGCACTCACTCAGACAGAGATATAACACCCTCTTTTCTTTGCTCACCAGTGACGGAAATGTTTCTTTTGAAGAGAGCTACCCCCACACCCTTTGGGCTACGGTGACACGTGGCAGGTGGTTTCGACACAACCGCAGAGGACAGCCACCCGCCCTCGAGCTGTTGTCAGGCAGTTTAACGCCCTCTGCGTAAATTGCACCCCCAGAAGGTCTTTTTATAGACAGCAGGCTGTATTCACGTGTCGTAAGGGAGGAAACCCGGAAAACTCCCAAGCACTCACCCGACAGGCTGGCGTGCAGATTTCAGAAACGCACCATTCATCCCTCGTCCTTCAACAGTGGCTGGCATCGGATGAAAGACCCTTCGCAGAAGAACACCATGACCCCTCTGTTTGAAGTACTTCGATCGAGTGAATAAAAGTGGAAGAAGATCGTCACATCTTAAACAAGCGCCACTGTCGAATAGCTTGTTAAAAATTAAACAATCATTCTCCCATTTGTGTGAAATGAAATATTTAAGTGCTGCAATTGATATAAAATTGAGTGAGATACGAGAAATGACCTCACAGAAGGAAAAAATTTTTTTGCGCACCTAATGTAGGCAGTGTGACCAGCTTGATGTGTTAAGCAAAAGTCACGCTCTTTCATGTCACTCACCCCCAGAGAGTTCTTCAACTTGGACACGTTTTTGTCGCGAATTATTTGTAGCCCTCTCCGATCGATACCATAAAACATTCATTTTACGCTCATTCAATATTTTATGATATCTACTGAACACACGCGACACTATTTCCTGAAATCACGTGTTTATAGCAATTTAAGATATTAAACATATTCTCTTTTATTATTAGGAGCCCATGCATGTACATTGGGAAATACTAACACGAGAGAAAAATGAAATTGTTGTTCAGCTTTATATCTGGTACCTAATGAGCGATTCACTTTAATTTTGACAAAGTTTTTTTTTTAAAAATTATGTAGGTGTTTTTTTTTCGTTCAACTAAGAACTATGAGCTAAACTTATGAGCACCCATGTCTCAGATAGGGCAACAAAAGGTCCTTAGCTCTGATTGAGGTAAAAAATAAAATAAATATTTCATATCCGACGAATTTTAAGAAAAAAATCGAGGACTTTTAGGGAGTGGGACTTACCACAAGCGCTCTCCCCTGAAGAGATGGGAAAAAAGTGAGGTTTTCATTCTTATGCGATTCAATAACAAAGCAAAAGATTTGTCGATGAGTCCAGTGGTGATTGCGCATCAAAAATTATATCTGACCGGCGTGTATGAAATAATGATATTAAATAGTATTTTATTTCAAATTAAAAATTCTCCTTTTTTTAGTCTCTCTCTCTCTCTTATTATCGAAATAATATATAAAAATCAACTCTTATTCCATGTAAGCCTATTCAATAGAAACCAGTAAAAGTAGTAATTTGACACAGGAGCCACATAGGAAAGGCAGAGGTTCGCGTTTTTGAAAGGTAGCAGGAAAGGTATATACATACCTTTCCTGCTATATATATATATATATATATATATATATATATATATATATATATATATATATATATATATATATATATATATATATATATATATATATATATATGACACAGGTCCACGAGGTTCGATATTCGGGCTGGGCAAGGTCGACTCAGCCTTTCATCCCTTCAGTGGGTTTATTAACTGAGTACCAAGCATGCTTGGGAACGAAACACTGGGAGTCTTACGTTAGGCTGACCACCTAACTGGGACACATACTTCACACCCCAGGGTCCTCGGTCATGAAAACAATTATGGGCACTGTAGGCCTTGACCCATAAGGGCTGTCGTGCCATGGAGTTTAGTTTTTATATATATAGTGATTCTGAAATGTTTTTACAAATTAAGAGGGTTGATAGTACCCATCCAGACAAGCAATAATTACATAGGAACGTAGGGACGCATACCCCTCTGAGAGGCAAAAAGAAGAATTTCCCCCTGACAGAGTTTGTTCAACACATACAACAGTGTTGGGTAAGCGAATAAATAATACAAAAATTTCACAATCATATTTGATGTTTAGTGAAAAACTCCCAGCAAATGCTCAAGATGCCACCCGTGTGTGTCGCTGCACATCTGACACCGGCGAAGAAAATGACCGGTGCACCCTCTCGAAGATTCCTGGCGCCTTATTAATTTTGTCGCCGCAGCAACAACGATTCTAGGCACGAGATCTTCAGTTGAGTTCACAAGCATCTCGTACACTAAGGATTTCATGAACCCCCAGAAGAAAAAATCCATTGGGTTGAGGTCTTGTGGGTGAGGAGGCCAAGACACAGGTCCGCTACGTCCATTCCATCGTGCGGGATATGTGGCATTCAAAAAGTTACAGACCATGATGGGAAAATCTCCTGGGGCTTCTTCGTGCCCAAACCACGTGTCTCTCAGGATGGGGAGTGGAACAGCCTGCAACAAATTGTTGTCTTGTTCCAAGAAGATACAGTATGTTGCGCGGGTCAAGCGACCTGGCATGATGTAAGGAACTACCAGGTAATCACCAAGGATACCTGCCCACATGTTCACGGGAAATTTCTGCTGGTGTCTACGAGTACAGTGGGCATTGTTGTCAGACCAAACGTGGTTATTGCGTTTTTAAAGTACAACGTCTATTCTGTGGAAATCTGCATCTGGTAAAATCGTGACGATTCTTGATTCGTTTCTGCTTTCCCCTTCTCTACCTCTCAGAGTGGAATGCGACCCTATATTCCTATGTAATTATTGCTTGTACAGATGGGTACTATCACCCGTTTTCATTTGTAAAAACAATTTAGAATCCCCCTGTATATGTATGTATGTATAGATTAATTTACAGTTATAATTTAATTTATATTAATTTATTTCGTTGCATTAAATTTATTCGAAACCATTTGCAAATACACACAGATAATATTTTCGGTGATATTATATGAATAATAATAATGTTTATTTATTAAATAATAATGAAAACTCAGTTAAAATGATAAATATTAGTATCTGGACTATACTAATCTGGACAGATTTTCATCAATATTTTTAAGTAATATATTGATTAATTCACATAAAAATTGTTGTATAAGATCAATTTGCTTCGAAAAATTATTTTTGTCAAAATCTTTTGTGTATATACACATAGATAATAGCTTAGGAGAAATAATCTAATGTTTTCGAGCCTTTTTATCATATTATAATAGAATTGCACTAGTAGGAAGTGTAACTCAATTGCACTTGCGCTAATTATAAGTGCATCTTAAACGAAACAAAATTAACTTTTTAAATATAACCACGAATGAAACAAACCTTTTAACAAGTCATCTATAACTTTTTGGTATTCTAACTCTTGACTTTTTACCAGTGGAAGTTGAATGAAGAAGGTGTCTTGGACGGTGAAATTGGAGTCCACTGTAAATGGATAGACCTGCAGATACCCTGAGAACAAAAATAAAATATTATCATTATTAAAAATCTCACAATTTTAATTCAAATTTTGACCATTGTCATATTACATCAAAAGTAAAAATGACTCAAAATCTAACGATTTTTTCTTCGTCAATGGAGAAAACGTAAACTTTTAAATTATTAATAACCTTAACGAATAAACTAGTTTGTTTGTTGCTCAACGGTCATTTTCTGCACACAAGGGCTAATTAGACCGGGAACTATGGTTTAAAGTGGATTCCGAACCACTACAAACATCCATGCCCAAGGTGGGGGAATCGAACCCACGAACTGTTGAACGGAAGGCAAGAGTGCTAACCATTCGGCAGCCAATTCGGCTAACGAATAAACTAGTCAGCGTGTTAAATATAGTAAAATTCTTTTGCTCTCTCTCTTTGATTTAATATTTAAATAATAATTTCACCTTTCCTTTAAAATGAATTTTATGGAATTTTTTAACATATTTCAAAGTAATTATTGCTTTTTTAGCAGTGCAAAACTAACCAATACTTACTGAACAGAAAACTTTGGACGCTTTATTATTTAAATGTAACGTCTAACAAAACTTTTTTTTTTTGCACAAAGATATTAATTCGCACATTTGCATATTGAGAGAGATGTAGAATGTAGAGAAATGCTCGTAAATAACCTGTTAACAAAAACTAGGTACTCTATTCGAATTATAACTGCAGTTAATTATTCAACAATTTTATCGTAAGAGAAAAATCAAACAATAACAGTTAATTAATTAAAATTATGCAAAAAATGATAAATTTCAGAAATAAATTGAAACGATACATGAAATATTTTCTCGAAATGATTTCGTAAGGTTGGAGCTAGGACGTTAAAAAAAGAACATTTTATAACTGTATGTTTAGTATAACCTAGATATACACATTTATAAATTAAGGTCAGAAGAAAAAGCAGACGATAGAATCTGATCAGCATGCAAGAAATGTTTTTTTTAAAGTTGAAACAATGGGATTTTTAAAATAACTTGCGTTTAAAAGCAACTAGTATATATATATATATATATATATATATATATATATATATATATATATATATATATATATATATATATATATATATATACAAGCTGACCCAGCCACGCGTTGCAGTGGCTGAGTTTTTATAATACATTGAATCAATTTTTTACTAATTCTTGGGTACAATCAAATTAATATTTTCTAAAAAAATTTAAAATAGGTTCATTCATATGAGATTAAATATAAAACGTTTCGCAAAAATTTAAAAGTAATAGGTAAAGTATCGAAATTTTGAAATTAAGCACAAATCAACATATACTTTCTGAATTTACATTTTATTCATCTTATATTAAATTATAGTTAGTAATCAGTGACTTACTTATAAAATATACTATATAAATTAAAAACATCTAAAAATAAATTGTTATAAATGAGGTAGATAACATTGACATCGAACTATTATTTTTTTCAATTTTTAATTATTAAAACTAAAAAATTTTTCCGCGTTATTATACTGAAATAAAAAAATTAAAAGAATTTATCATTTGAATAAATAAATTAGATCAAAATGTTCTACTGAATAAATTAATAATTATCAAATTACAAAATAAAAATAAAAAAAATAAAAGGCTGTCAAGAAATACTTACATGTTTTGGAGGTGGTATGAAAATTAGTAGAGAAAATCAGCAATAAATAAAATTTTATTTTACTATTTATAATATTAAAAATATTCAAACTGAACACGCACAATAATAACACAATATAAAGTATAATTATGAAAGTGATTCACAAAAAATTGTTATAGTATGATTATACATCATGAAAATATATGTATCATGAAAATATATGAAAATATATGTACATCATGAAAATATAAAAATAAAAATATATGTAAATTCTATATTTAACCACGCGATTGCGCGCGCACGTTAATTTTCTCGAAGATGTATAATCTAGAAAAATAAACACGTCGCCATCTGCCGAATACCTGTGCAACTTAGATGCTAAACCGCCATCTATTAGAAACTTACAGAACTAAACAATAAATAAACATTAATGTCATATAATAAATATTGAGAATAATAATTAAGAGATAAAAACTATTCTTTCTTTTAAGTTGGACTATATTATAAATGGTTACAAAATTTTATCATTAAATTATACATATATATATATATATATATATATATATATATATATATATATATATATATATATATATATATATATATATATATATATATATATATATATATATATATATATATATATATAAATATATATATATAAATATAAATGCAAAATCAGATGTATAGCCAAAAGCTCAATAATACATAAAATATAAATGCAAAGTTAGACATATAACCAAAAGCACAAGAATACATAAATTTTAAGTTTTAAGATTAGCAGTACATTTAGCGCAAAAGCAGCTAGAATAGTATTACTAAGATATAGTTAACAGTATAATTTATAAAATATGCAAAGAATATAATATAATGAAACAAAATACAATGAAAAATGCCAAATAGAAAATAATACTTTGAAAAATTAAATGTCAAAAGTAGAATATCAGATGGAAGACAACACATTGAAATATTATAGCATTGAAATATTAAATGGAAAACGATATATTGAAATATCAAATGGAAATACCCCCTGATGAAGCTGGCCATATTGGTACTTTATTTCATTTATATTTATCTTTCTTTAAAGTGTTTTCAATGTAATTCTTTTCATTGTATTTTTCAATGTGTTATTTTCCATTTGATATTTCAATATATCGTTTTCCATTTAATATTTCAATGCTATAATATTTCAATGTGTTGTCTTCCATCTGATACTCTACTTTTGACATTTAATTTTTCAATGTATTATTTTCTATTTGGCATTTTTCATTGTAATTTGTTTCATTATATTATATTCTTTGCATATTTTATAAATTATACTGTTAACTATATATATATATATATATATATATATATATATATATATATATATATATTTCAGGGGTATTCTTTAGAATAATTATTCATAATAAAACTTTCAACACACTATAAATTAAAATAAAAAAACGTAAATTACCTTTTTTTACTATAGGAATCATATTAGCATACAAATTGACTGGAGTAGGAAATAGCGTTGAGCCTCCCAAATGACTTATGCAAAGCAATATAGATATTGCTACAATACCAGAAATTATAAAAGGGACCCCTAAAAAGAAAAAAATTATAATTAAATGAAATTAATCATATTTTCAAACAAAAGTCACTTCAATGGAAAATTACCAGTAATTTTCGAAACTTCAGATTAATTATGGGACCATTCTAAATATTTTTCTCTTTTCCAGATTTATAAAAGTGAATCAAAAACATTTCAATATAGAATAAACAGTACAATGCTTATTTTGATGCCATAGAAACTATTGCAGTAGCATCGGAATTGTTTTGTTTTATAAGTACTTTTACACTTATTTTAAGTAAAGAATCAAGAAAAATGCAACACATTGTGAACATCATTTGCTAAAAGATCAACACATTTTATGGTATATACGAGAGAAAATATTTAAAATACTGTTCTTTTTATTTTTTAAAAGATAAAAGGCTAAAAGTACATAAAATAATCTACTTTTGGTAATAAACAAAAAAGTAAACTTGTTTTGCTGACATTTCTAAGCCGATTCCATTTAATCTAGAATTTCGGTCATTCGGATTAACTAATTAACTTCGGTTTAGCGATTATTCAATTTAATCCCTTTTTTTTTTCTAAATGTACAAAAATTTTCCTTATTACAACTCACATCAAAGAATTTAAAACCTGGTCACAGCTCTTCTCTTTTATTAAGTATTGCTTCAGCAAAAGTTTGATAAACAAAACTGCAATTTTTAAAAGAAACCAAATTAGTTTTTAAAGAAAAGTAGATATTATAGAACATAATCTATTATTCTTCCATTACATTCCTATGCTATATTAGCATAACACAAAATAGTTACAACTCCAAATGACCTGAATTTTGGGTTAAATAAATAACATCATTTACTACTCCTGAGCTGTGGGTCCTGGGTTCGAATCCAGGTTCGGGCATAGATGTTACTTTCGTCCTCTGTTCTCTCTGTGTTTCTCTATCCATTCTTCCGTGATGATGTATGAATGTGGCCTACCCTATAAACGGGTTTGTGGTGGTATGGTGCGGGTAACGCTACTCGCCTCCGTGACTTGGTTCACAGGTGCCCTCTGGGTAACGACAAATGAGTAGCAGTTTCCGGCCTTGTTGTGGCATAGGGTTCAACCCTCAAGTGCCCGCCGTTGAAAAAAAAACACTACTCCGCTCGCTCATGAAATATTGTTTTAAAACATCGAGCCACTATCAAATACAATTTTCTAGAAAATAATTAAGTTTAATTATTATTATCATGCATTGTACACGAAATTACAATCGTATTTAGTTACATAGTTATATAATTATTTTTTTATTCCGCAATAACTCTGATACATAACATCAGCGGATTTCCAAAACCGTTTTCAATGCTTTGAGCCATTCTGCGTGCCTATCAGACGCTCGGAATAAGTGAATGACGACAAATAAAGATGTTCACAAATGTTGCAGGGCCTTCCCTGCAACCGCAGTTTCCTTTCCCACACAAAAATTTCAATCCAATTGCATGATAATTGACGAAATTATCAATAAAAAAAAATCGCCGAGCTGGCAGCCGAATGGTTAGCGCTCTTGCCTTCGGTTCAACAGTTCGTGGGTTCGAATCCACCTTAGGCATGGATGTTTGTAGTGGTTCGGAATCCACTTTAAACCGTAAGTCCCGGTCTAATTAGCCTTCGTGTGCAAAAAATGACCGTTGAGCGACAAAGAAACCAAACCAATATATAAATCAAATGGTTTGATCGGCCATACAGATTTTTCGATTTTTTTTCCATACCATTACATAAACATTACGTCAGCCAATTAATTGCCTTATTACGTTTTACCCCATATATATATATATATATATATATATATATATATATATATATATATATATATATATATATATATATATATATATATATATATATTATGGGGTAAAACGTAATAAGGCAATTATATATATATATATATATATATATATATATATATATATATATATATATATATATATATATATATATATATATCCAGTACATTTAACTTCCTGCCGACCAACATTTCTAGTGGTCAGTATGGCTGACTACGGATAAGCAGGTCCTGAGTTCGAATCCTGGGTATTGGGAGGTGAAAAGAACCAAGTAACGCCTTCAAGGCGTTAAAAATATACGAACGCTTGTAGATATTTTTGTTGGTAGGCTGATTGAACATTATTCCGCCCAACTTGTCTAGTGGTCAGCGTGCCTGACTGCGGACAGGGAGGTCCTGGGTTCGAATCCTGGTTTGGTCATGGATGTACTTTCTCTCTCTATCTATCCTGTCTTTGTCCCTTCCTTGGATGAATGAAGTGTGAATGGTTGCTTACCCTATAACCGGGTCCCTATGGCATGTGTGTACTGAGGAAGTCGGACTCCACACCAAAATAGGGTTCAGTTGGAAAAGTGGAGCAGAGCACCCCATGTAGCCAGCTTAGTCATGAATGAATTTAACTTCCTAGTTTAGTACTGGTATATACTATGTTCATTTTTCTTTCATTTAAAATACATGCTTTATTTTCGTAAAGTTGCTTTTCTGCTACACCTAACTGGTGTATGGCAATGCTTCGTTTGAAAAAGCGATTCCCAGGTGTTTTCAAAGGGAGACCTTCTTGATGCAGTCCCCGCTCAAAGAAAATGCTCTTCAACCGTGTGGCGAAAACTATTTTGCATATATATATATAGATTATTTTACCGTTTTCAGGAATTCGTAGTGATTGGTAATATAGCTCTCCAAATAAGTGCATTCTGTGTATAAACTAAGTGTCAAAATAAATTTTAGAACTGATTTTTAATATGACACTGCTTTCTTTTCAGAAATAAAGTAATATTATTTGTTCTGCTAGTTGTGCAAACGGCAGTCGCTTTGAGTTCTTGTTTCACATCTGAGTGTGTTTAACCATACAGTAGTTGTTTCAATGATTGCAGTTAAGATCATGATATCTATGACGTCAGAAAACGTTTCGTCCTCGTCGCATCGTATTGAAACGGCGTCGCCTATCCGACTGGTCGACGCATTTCCTCCCTGCCTTCAATTCACATTCTTCGAATGGGCAGCAAACAAGGCGAAGTTCACCTTCGAATGTGTGAGTGTCGTCAGAGATGAGAAAAAATTTATTCATGATTTTCACCAGTAATAAAGTATTTTTTATTTCAAAATCACGAAAAAGAATTGCTTGAAAGAGATAGCTTTTGATTATTCAGCGATATTGCTTTTGAAAGTTCCTCAAATTGTTTATTTTTTAATTTGTGTCCTTGACCGATTCAAGTTTAAACGCATGACTCCCCGGCTCACCAATTTCCCTTGCACCTGGCTCACCAGCACCTCTTGTGTCCTTTCACATTCGTTTGCAGTCTGTTAAAACTTCTCTAATTCTCTTTTTTATTTTTGATTGGATGAATATTTTGCACGTAAAACATTGATTGTCACAAGCATCCGAAACCATGATTCCTAAAGACGTCTCGAATCGCTTTTAGCCAAATGAATGTCAAATTGATTGGGTCCTGACGCCCACACCGAGTCATGGCTCTATGGCTTCGACTCGTTGGATAGAAAATTAAAAATACTGTCGAATTAATTTTGTTAATAAAATGATTATTTCCACAATCGGAAAAGCATCGGTTTGAAAAGCCGTTTTCCTTTCAATCAAGCCTTTAACTCATGGACAATAGAACAGAAAAGAATGTAAAATGAAAAAAGAGAAGACAAGACATCCCTTTTATGGTTAGTTTAAATAGGGGGGGGGCAATAAAGATTTTATTTTTATATATTTTTTCATTATTGTTCTCGCCGCCCAACTTGTCTAGTGGTCAGCGTGCCTGATTGCGGATAAGGAGGTCCTGGGTTCGAATCCCGGTTCGGGCATGGATGTATTTTCTCTCTCTCTATCTATCCTGTCTTTGTCCCTTCCTTGTATGAATGAGGTGTGAATGGTTGCCTACCCTATAAACGGGTCCCTATGGCATGTGTGTACTGAGGAAGTCGGACTCCACACTAAAATAGGGTTCAGTTGGAAAAGTGGAGCAGCGCACCCCATATTGCCAGCCTGGCTGGCACACGACAACAACATTATTGTTCTCTCCTGATTCGTACAAATGACATCTGAAACTAAACGTTCTGATATTTTGCCAACCTCTTTGGTAACGTTCATGGCAAATCTAGCCTTAAGACGCCAGGAAAATATTTTGTTCTTTTTCTGTTACGGTGGCTTCTTGAAGAACGACTGCACGTCAAAGTGACTTAGATATCGTTTCTCCTGGGTATAGACTGATAAGTGCATTCCATCTAGAATGTTAATTTATTAAGGGGGTTCCAAGCCATCCTTGCAAAAGTACCTTTCTGTATTTGCACTTGAATTTATTCATTGTACAAGGATCTTTTAAGTTGCAAACCAGGAGTCGAATGAGGTAGGAAATATTCCAGATAAATAATTTCAAAGGACCTGGAATTTTCCAACTTTCTCAATTCGGTTAATGACCAGCAAATTCGAAGGATTCACGATTCTCTATTAAAAAAGCAGATCTATAAAAAATAATATTGATATTAAAAGAAAAACGTAAATGGCTAAACTATACGGGAGGTTTTTCATGAAAAAGGATTCGGAAAAAAAAAGATGCTTTTAAAATTTTGTTTGTAAATGGGAGAAGTTGATATGGCATCTATGGGACGGCATTAGGGACCAGCCCCTCATTCGTAAAATAGTGAGTGTTCTCAAATTCAGGATTCGTGAAAAACATGAACTTCAACTATATCATAAATAAACCTTTTCACTCACAAAATATTTTATAAACGAATTACTTTTAACTTTAAAACGAAACGATCTTAACAAGAATTCCAATACCTTTAAATAATTTTTGCAAATATTATGTATTATCAAGCAAACTATAATAGAATTGAATCTAATTTTGTTTTCCTTAACAATATAAAAATTTTATTTAAAGATTTTCTTGATAATAGTTATTTTTAATTGTAATATATATATATATATATATATATATATATATATATATATATATATATATATATATATACATATATATATATATATATATATATATATATATATATATATATATATATATTGCACGCACATATAATTACTGATTACATTAGGCAAAAGGAAAATATTGTGAATAAAAACTTATCAGCTCCTGACTAACTGCTTTCCTGCAGTGCGCGGGAAAGCAGT
Organism: Latrodectus hesperus; assembly: GCA_037975125.1. Lineage (NCBI taxonomy): Eukaryota > Metazoa > Arthropoda > Arachnida > Araneae > Theridiidae > Latrodectus > Latrodectus hesperus. Next base: position 36,195 of record JAJQOW010001241.1, read on the forward strand.
CGAGATACGAAGCCCGAACATACTCACAACCCGAGCAGATTTTGATTTCCGTTCTGCTGGCGACGATGGTCAGGTGGGGCTGGGGCACGTCCTGCTTCGTCACCGGGTACGTCTTCGTCTGCGGCATCTTCACGGCCAAGCGCAGAATAAAGAAGCTGAGAAAATGCAAGAAGAAAAAAATTAATTTCTGTTTTATCTTTTAACCAAATCATATATATATATATATATATATATATATATATATATATATATATATATATATATATATATATATATATATATATATATATATATATATATATATATATATATATATATATATATATATATATATATATATATATATAATGTTAATTTTTTTAGAAAATTAAAGTAAAATACTAAAAGATTCCAAATGAACGATCCTATACGTTTGATACTTATATACAAATATGTACTGATGGACATGAACATTTTTATATTAAGTAGGTAACATGCAGCACACGCACACGAGAAGTTATTCTTCTTGTGCCAATTTCTCTACTTCTTCTTTACAAAATCCCCTTTGTTTAGCAGGGCTAAACTAGGTCCATGACGTCGTAAGCCGCCAGAAAATCTATGACTAGCAAAGGTAATTTGAAGATGTCCACTTTCTTAAGTCCCAGGCAAAAGATAATATGTTCCGGAGACGCACTCGCCGAGTTGCATTTGGGACAAGGCACGTAACATTTTCGTCCTTCGCAGAATGAAATGGAACGAAGATGTCCACTTCGGAAGCGGGTGATGGTATTTTGGCTCCGCCTGCCGCATTGAAGAGTGAGGGAGCCTCCCGGTGAGTAGATTTGGTACCAATGGTGCAAGGGTGGAAGTGACCAAATGTGGACATCATGGCTGGGGAAATGTTCCGTTCTCTGGAGCACCGACTGACGCTGGAAGACTGACTTGGCTCCTTCGCCTACAAACCTTAGCTGAGCCTAGTGTAATGGCCTTCAAGCTTTGGGTGACCCTACCAGGAGTAAAACTCCCGACATACCTCGCCCATTCCTCCCAGTGACACCCCCTCCCCACGTTGAGGTGGTCTGTAGGACTTGAGGGGGCCAATTTCTCTAGTGTTGCCTATTGACACACGTATTTAAACGAAGAGATTGTACAGCAGGTTTCTCAAGTAGCGTTGGAACTTTGTTGACTCCAAAAAGTTGTTGCCACGTGTTGGAAGGATGCGCAGGGCGGTTCTTCCTTTGATGGAGTTCGGACTGAAGGCCGCCGGGATCGCTGTGCGGCGGGGGATGGGCGCGGAGCAGAGTGTGCGCGGTTCACGCCGCCAGCGAGGGAGGGCGCGCAAAGGCACTCATAAGTGGTGCAGCCATGTTCCTTCATGGAGGCGGCCTGCACAGCCGCCAGAACTCTCGAGTCGCCAACCACGTCTTTGGCCGCCCTGCAGGCAGGAGCGTCCGTCTTCAGTCAGCGATCCTTGGCGCCGAAATCATGTGAGGTTGTGTTTCAAGATGAATCCCGGTTCCGTCAAAATGGTTCGCGTCCATGTCTGTCGGCGTCGTGGAAAAAACGCGGTCATCCTGGACAATCACATGGAATCTTGGTATAGGGTGACAATGAGTATATGTTGCGGTCATTTCTTACTCGAATTTAACACACTTCGAATTCTGACATTTTCCCCTTTGCTCTACTCTTTATTAAAAATATATGGAATGCTATGTTTCAGCAAGATAATGCACCCATGTGGTCGGTATTGTATGGAGTCCTTTGGTAGACAAAATGTTCGTTTGCATTCCCCAGGACTCTTAGCGTTAAACTGGTTGGTTTAGTCGGAGGATTGACTTGTCACTTCATTCTAATGGTCTGTGCCATCCTGTTTTTGCCGTCTAATGTTTCCCTGAAACAGTGCATAGGGGCGTTCTGGATACACCAATCTGTCACAGGAAGCATATTTCTGAATTTCTCTAAAATTCAATCCTTCGTCATGACGGGAATAATGTTTTTGTCGAAAAAATATCATTTTGCGTTTCTTCCACGTGTAACTCTATAGTGCAGCTGAATCGCAACGCAAAGGACTGCAGTTTCCAGAATCAAACCTGTTACCTTTCGTTCATCGCAGCCCTCATTCCAACAAATTGCTGAGCTCACGACGAGATTCTTCGTAGCGGAAATCCTGCTCACTGTCATCATTCTTAAGAGTGCTGAAGAGAAGCGTCGAAGGGAGGCAGAAGGTTCAACACCTGAACCAATCCAAGATGGTCCTTCTGAGATTGTCAAAGGATATGACAAGTGTCTCATGTGTCGCAAACTTCGAATCTTGACTTATGCTATGTTGACTTCAGTTGACAGATGCATACTAAAACACTGGATAGACTGAGGCTGTGCAGGGCGTCGTTCTCGTCACCGGGAGGTGAGGGGTTCTATACTGGACCCACCTGAGGAGCCATCGTGTTAGCTCATGGCGACTGGGACCTCTGTCCACAATGTCCTGCCACCTGCGCTGTCACTTGACTGTTGCTTAAAATTAGGTGGCAGTTACTAATTTTGATTAGTAACTATCACCTAATTTTAAACCACGATTTATTAGAATTCCAGTAACTATTGACTAGTGATTTCCAGTCACAGGTAATCAGTAACAGCCAACAAAACTAATGCAATGGAAATGAGTAGATTGACGCTACTCTAAAGATGCACGTCTCAAATATATTATAAAGCAATATTTTAATCACACCAGGGCCCCAGGGCATGAAAACTGTTATGGGCACTGTAGGCCTTGGCCCACAAGGGCTGTCGTGCCATGGAGTTTAGTTTTTATCCTCGGGTTGGGCAAGCTTGACTCAGACTTTCATCTCTTCAGTGGGTCGATTAACTGAGTACCAAGCATGCTTGGGAACTAAACACTGGGGGGTGTCACGTTAGGCTGACCACCTAACTGGGACATATGCTTCGCACCCCAGGGCCCTCGGTCATGAAAACAGTTATGGCCCACAAGGGCTGTCGGGCCATGGAGTTTAGTTTAATATTTCAATGTCGCGCCATGGATGCCCTCACAGACGACATTTTAGCGTCCACCGCGTCAGCTGCATGTCGGGAGGATTTTTTCACAGACAGGTGGTCGTAATCGCGAGCAGTAAGGGTGGAAAAACTCGGGAAACTCCTCGTCACACACTTTAACAGACGTGCGTGGAGAAACGCAGCATCCATCACTTGTTGGGGTTGGAATCGAATTCCGGACTTTATTCTCGGAAGAACCTGTCGCTAGGCAGCTGCGAGAGCTCCTCACATAAATCACTTTACAGGGGTTTTATAAGCAAATTGGAACAAATGTATTAATTGTTTACATTCTCCGCGTTACTTAAGCATGAATAAGCTGTGCTTTAGAAATTTTATTTTTTAATTTTCACAAAATTTTTTTAACAAAATTAAAAACAATTTATTTTAAAATTCAGATAGAGATTAAGTCAGTGGAATTTATTGACCTTCTGTGCAGACATCCACAGTGAATGCGCACACAGCTGTCCTGGCATTCGAACTCAGAGCCAACAAAAGGCAGTATTAAAAATTTAAAACAAATTTAAAGATAAGTGAAAAATGAATATTTTTGCGAATTGTGTGAAAAATATTATTTATGTAATATTAAAATGGTAAAAATATATTTGAGGGTGCCCCTTGGCGAGATTGGCTATTTCTGTTTGGCGCCAATCCTGTTCGCGCGGAATGCTGCGCAAACAGTAATGGCGGCCAAAACACAATGAAATTTCAAAAATAATGCAGTAAGCACATAAAAAAAAGAAAAAAATGTTCTCACTTTATTTTGCTGGAATATCCTCACTTTGAGGTATAAAGAATTCTCTAATAGCACCTTCAGATATTGCTTAAATTTATCCTGAGAAGAAAACCAATCAGAACCGTGAATGGATTTCAGAATAACGTTTAGGGTTACCATAAATAGTAAAACATCGCCCATCTTGGAGATAAACTTGGCGAGAATTTAAGGGGCACCCTCAAGTATAAACCATTAAAATAATCATCAATTATTTTAAATTATCTATTAGAGCAATACAAATTTCAAAAAGTCACAAGAATACTAAAGTATAATTATATTAATTTTAATATGATTAAGCAAAACTAAAGATAATTACCCAATTTTATAGTTATGTATTTCACGACAAAATTGTAACTCCACAAAGGCCGGCGGTGCGCTTTATTGAAGGAAAATCTTCGACTAATCCAAATGGGAGAGCGAATACGGTTGCGGAATTCAGCCGGCCTTTTCCCGGTGTGGCCGCTCTCTGGAAATTAACATGTAACTCAAGAAATTATGGGGCATGTTTCCGTTTACCAACTCATAATTTTCCGAATAACCCAAAATATTATTTGTTTTCCGCCAACACTCCAACGACTCTATATCTCCTGTTCACGAAAACGTAACATGAGAATTAGCGTAAATATGATAATAAAAAAAGACAAAAGAATTATAATCGCGTGCAGTAGGACATGTCGGCGTAAATTCACCCCTTGACATCACAGGTGTCTTTTCTGGTGAACTAGGAAATCGAAGCAGAAGCGCGCAAGGTCGTCGTCACTCTTTAAAACAGCCAAATTGCTGTTCATTATCGTTTGAAGGGATGGGAGATAATCGTCTGCAGAGAAGTTGCATTTACGTATTCCAAACAGATGCCAAGGCATGCATTTTCAAGGTCGCATTTATAATTTTAAATTGAATTTCCTGGAATCATTTTGAACTTATAATTTTGGAAAATCTAAATATTCCTTTCTATAAAATATTGAAAAGGAAAGGTACTTTCAAATTGCAGTTGCTTTATATTTTTTATAAAGAAAATTATATTTTTTATAAAGAATTATTTTATTGCGAATGCTATGTTTCCCACACATTTTTAAACATCAGTGTTATTGAATTTGTTAAGTGTGCAGTGACTTCTTAGTTCATGTTCAAAAGCGTGGCATTTTATTGAGGTATTCGTACTCATAATTACTACTAACCCCTGAATCAAATCATTCGCTCACAATAATTTATTCCATTTTTTATTGTTTTTAAAATGATTTGTATTCGTTTAGAATTCTTATTTAACTCTTTTTAAGGGAGTTTCTATTTGAAGACATTGTATGACTCTTATGAATATCGATACATGGTCAATATTATTTTTTGCTTTGATATTAAACGCGATATGTTTCCGCTGTGAAGCATAAAAAACATTCATAAATTTCGTTTTAAGTACCATTAAAAAATGTTCCAAAAAGATATCAATAGATAATAAATTTTAACATTTGTGAATGATACATACGAGTGCAAAAAAATTATTAAATTTCTACAAATCATTCTTTATCAAGAAAATATCTATGATAAAAAATTTTTTTAAATTAATAAAAATCGCTTGCATTTAACTTATTATCAATTACTATTAATTCGGATTGCCACCCAACTTGTCTAGTGGTCAAAGTGCCTGACTACGGATAGGGAGGTCCTGGTTTCGAATCCCGGTTCGGGCATTGGATGTACTTTCTCTCTCTATCTATCCTGTCGTTGTCCTTTCCTTGTATGAATGAGGTGCAATGGTTGCCTACCCTATAAACGGGTCCCTATGGCATGTGTGTACTGAGGAAGTCGGACTCCACACCAAAATAGGGTTCAGTTGGAAAAGTGAAGCAGCGCACCCCATGTTGCCATCCTGGCTGGCACACGACAACAACAACATTAATTCGGACTGTCGAAACTCAGTGCAGACAAAGCAAACAAGATCTGCATGACAAATATCTACTTTTGAATAAAAATCAACTGTCTGAAACATGCATTTAAAAACTAACAAGAGCTCAGTTGTTAACTGATCACATGAAGTGAGTTTTGAACGCTCAAAATTAGCAATTCACGTGACCAGTTAACTACGTCAGCAAATCCATACTGCAAATATTTTCTTCTTCTTCTTCTTAAAAATTGGGTTTGTATGTCATTAGGCACCTCTGCTTTTATCAGCATTTTGTACCATTAACTCCAAACCCAATGTTTCCTAGTTCCAGTTGCTCGGGTCACCCACTTTACTAATAAAGTCCGATAACCCTTTAATGGAGTCTAGGTGTAACTCTCTAGTATGGATGATGCCTAAAGAAGTTCATCTAGGGAGGGCAAGGGCCTCGCTTTCGTAAATGATATGCTCTGCCATTTCCTCTTGCGTATGACATTTCCAGCAGATAGGGTTTTGCTAAAACAGTCCCATCTGGTCAGAGAGTCAGTCATACTAGGGATAGCTTCTTGACTTTCACCAGAAGAAGATGGTTTGGAGGTCATTTCTACCTCAAGTAAAGGATTCATTGCTGCCCCTTTACAAGATTGCCTCTGAGTTCCCTTGTCTTTTTCAGCAAGGTCTACTTTAGAGGCTTCACCTGCAAATGCAGAAAGGTTTGTTACTTCTTGTGTCTTTTCAGCCACAAGATAACAATTAAAAAACTCAGGTCCACCCAGCATTGCCTGAGTTACTGGGCAAGGCAAATTACTCTAGAAGTTCGCCAAGCAACTAGAGGCTCCGTTAAGACACCAATACCGCGGTGCCAATTAGCCCTAGGCACGGATCGCATAACACCAGGGTTTACGGGAGCTGGTTCGCGGCCTCTGATTCTATATTCAAGGCTATCTTGTCATTCCTACAGGACATTCGGCTATCCACCACTTGCCGACGCGCCTGGTGGCTGCTCAAGCCCCAGGAAGGTACACGTACCCCCTGGTTCCAGGCTGCAAACATTTTACTAGCGTATTCAAAAATCACATTTTTGAAAATGAACAAAATGGCATTTTATGTGGAAAGTTTTTGTGACATCATTTGAATATAGCTCAGTGGAACTGAAGAATTTTAGAAATCTTTCTCACAGCGTTACATTTACCGAATTTCGATAAAAGAACTGAAATAAATTTATCATATGATTGAGGGATTTTTGATAAATTTATTTTATGATTAAGTGATTTTTTTTCCAAGACATTTCTTGAAAAAAAATCGTTTTATTTAAAATCATTTTTTATTTAAATACGTCATTGGTATATAGTGTGAAATGTTAAAAAAAATTTAATTAAAAAAATGGAAATAAAATCAGCATTAAAAGAAAGAAAAAGCAATTCAAGTGGTTGATACACAAAATAAAATCATCTGCAACTCCAATTTTTAATTGCTTCCTCCAATTTCTTATACATTTTAGAAAATTTTAAATATGTTTAAAAAATATACTGAGATGCATGAAATTATATTTCTATATTCTTATTATTTTTCATATGGAAAAAATTTAGAAATCTTATCGTAATGATTGATCGTTTTGAATGTTGTTTTTGTTACTTATGACCTTGGGCAAGCCAAGCTCGCTATGCCTTGGCTATGCAAATTTAAGTCAATAGGCAGCTTCCTTCGTTTTAATCAGAGCACCATGAAGGTGAAACTATGACTTTTGCTCTTCAAATCCTCCGATAGATGGCACTACCAGAGAATCCACTCCCTTAATTTTGACATTGATCTGAAGGGGAAGGAAATTTTTTCCAGACCATTAAAAGTGATTAACGAAATTATTTTCTTAAAAAAAGGAGGAAGTAAAATGGTAGTGTAACCACATTATGGAAGTCGGTTGATATCTAACAGTGAAATAGATAATTAACGTTTTACATCGAATATTTATTAAAAATTTTTTAATTAAAATTTAATTATTTTTGCATGAGTTAAACGAATGGATATTCCTAGCAGGAAAACGCCGTGTGCTTCAACAAGACAACGCTCTGTGGACTGGAAAACTTAATGTTCCAGATCACTGATCAACTGTCGAGGATTAACAATGAAACAAGATCCACAAAGAAATGTCTATTAATATAATCAAATGTCTGCTCCAATAAAGTAGAAATTAATTAACTAATTCAGAATTTGCTTTAAAGAATTGAATTTTCAACATATATTTCATTTTTGTGCTATCGATAATCGTAAGAAAAATAAGATCAGAGAACAGTTGCTTAGTAAAATTATAAAATAATGTAAGTTTATTAAAGAAATGTAAAGTAATAGGGAAAATGTAAAATTTTATTTTGGATACTCGCCAATCTCGACAATAGTGATATTAGTTTCAGCGATTTTATGCCAATATGAACAACTCATTATACTTTAATTATGAAATAATAATTAAGAAGACGATATTATTCATACGTCAACAAACATTACCAATAGATTAATTCGATTTTGGAATGATTATGGAATATAAAATGCTAAGCTTAACATAAAAATTGTTCAAACAATTTGTTTAGGAAATATCAAGAATTTGGAGTCATGTTCACTTTCAATTGCACAAATTTAAATTATTTTGCAACATAAATAACTAATACACAGAAACTCAAAAATATTCTCAAGTTTTATTCCAAAAGCATGAATCTAAATAAATTGACGAAATAAGGCTCTTAGTTAATGAACAAATACATTAATAATATTTTACTTTCTAATTTTGTAAATATGCAATAATTACAATTTTCAAAAATCAAATCATTTCATCGTTATATGTTTTTTATACATTTACTCTGCATTGTAGAAATTATAATAAATATATTATTTAAACATAAAAAAGTTGTTTTTTAATACTTGTCGATTCTTTATATTGTATCACAACTTTCATATTGTCATCCATTAATTAACAATTCTCAGATCATCGTGTTTTCTTTCGTCATTATGTCGATTCGCTAACAATGCTAGTTTCATAAGGCATTCCATCAGAAGGAGGAATTATTAAACAATTACGGTTATGATTGATGGCCAGATAAATCCATCCCTTTCATCACAAGAAAGAATAGAGTCTATTTTTTTCTTCCCTGATTTCAACATCCGTTTTTTTTTTTTCTGCTGCACAATAAAGATTTAATGATATCACAGTTAGAACCACAAAGCTTTTTCTTCTTTAGTATTTTAAAGGAATTTTCCATTTGGCATTGAAACCAGTTATAATTCATGAGGTATTCTCCTAATTTTACCATTCCAAGGAATTTTATCTTGGACATTATGCTTGGAATGTTTTAGTTTCATTAAACCAAAAACCAAAGTACTCTTGATAAATAGACAGTTGTAAAAACAAAAGGAGCAAAAAATTTTCTTTTATTTATAAAATTAATTTTGAGAATAGCAATAAATTTATAAAAATGAATATTTATACATAATAACACGCTTTTAAGAACTGGTAAGTAATAAAAAACTGAATATTTATATCGTACCAATATTATTTATTCAAAATGCAAATAAAACTATGTAATACTTTAACATGAATGTGGAATTTTATTTAAATGAATACAACTTTTTCTTGCACTATTCTCGAGACCTGAATAAATAAAAAAACAAGTAATATTTTCTTTACTAGTCAAATAGCTTTTAAATCTGTATTTTAGCAACTTTTAAAAAGATTATAAATAGAAAATATATAAAAATAAATCTAGTTTCAATCGTAATTATTTCAACTGTACTGAAAAAAACTAAAAGAATTCAATTCTTTTATCAAATGTGTTAGCAGTTTTATATATTCATACACTTAAAGATCATTTTGATAAAATTTTATGTATATGAATATATGCATTTTGATATAATTAAAATCATTTAAGAATTTATGTCCATAATTTAAATCACTTCAGAAAAAATTTAAAAAATGAGTATAAAAATGTTGTATGAACTCTGACAGCTGAAATATATATATATATATATATATATATATATATATATATATATATATATATATATATATATATATATATATATATATATATATATATATATATATAATTTCTTCAAGAAGGGGACGTGTATTGTATAAATTAGGGATAATTTATTTACAAGTTACAATTTGGTTATTATTTTGAAATGATAACTTAGTTTTCATTTTTATCCTTATATTTGCATGAAACAAAATATATTTGTTCAATTTAGTAACATTAACTTGTGCTATTTCTTTTTTTTTTAGAAAATATATTGGTAAGTGTATTAAAAAAATTCCAGAAACAAATAATTATTTACCAGTTTTTTAATTTTACTAACTGTTTGTAATTGTTATTATTAAATGTTTTGATTTTGTTAAAAGCTTATTGTAATTTGATGGATGATAATAACAAATATTTTGATTCTCAAAACATTTGAAGGTGACCTTGTTTAAGTCTTTATTTATGTATTTATTTACTATTTATTTCGTAACTGAAAATTAGACACAGGTGCCGTATAATTCATGATTCCAAATTCTGAATTTTTTTGGCGATGAAGAAATGTTGCCAAGATGTAGTATCGTGACGTGCGTGATGACGTAAATACTAAGGTTACAAAAATATAATTTTCTGCATAATTCTTATAGGTCTCCATATGCATGACGTAACAAAAACAGGGTTGCCAGATACAAAAGAAAATCCGCCAAAAATTCGCCAATCTCAGAATTTGGTGCATGGATTATACGGCACCTGTGCCGAAAATTATAACGTTTCAGTTTATTTTACATGTTGGCCTTGCCAAAATCAAGGTTTCATGATGAAATTCATCCGAGAATGAAGACAATTTCATATTAAAATTTTGTTTCTACATCTTATAAATTATTGAGTGTTTCAGATTTCTGGTTGTCCGGAGCAAATCTTACCATAGCATGACTACGGAATCAGTCGGATGCTCTTGAGTCAAACTCAACACATAAGTTGACTTTCATTTTAAATGAAATATACACCAAACTTCACATAATTTTTCAGTATGAAATCCTGGAAGTCCATCAACATGGCTTCTATTGAACCTTACAAAGGGTAATTTTCGGAAAAAATCTTATTGAAAATACAATAATTTTTTTTTTAGAAAATTAAAACAAAAGTGGATTGCAGTCTGAGATAACCGAAATTCCATTCCTATGTGTCACAGAGTTACGTAAACATAGAATGAAACTCTGCTTAAAGTCTTGTTTTAAATTTACGTGACTAAAATTTGCAGCTCAACCCATAGAAATATATTTAAAAAGTGTAATAGGGAGTTGAAATCAATTAAAGGCTATAATTTTATTTCTTATCGTATAGTCTGGAAAACACGAATGACTTGTTTATCCCTGGATGAATGAATGTAAAATTGTGACTCGATTTCATATCACACTGTTTGGAAAATAGGAATGAAATTTCTACTCTTAATCTATGAGACTTGATTCGAATTTATATCATGTCTTTCAGAAAACGGGAATGACTTTATTCTTTAAGTAATGAATGTAAAATTGTGACTCGATTTCATATCACGCCGTTTGGAAAACAGGAATGATTTCTTCATTTTTCTCAATGAATGAATAAAAGACTCTGATTCAATTTATTTCACACTATTTAAAAAGAGATAAATGACTTTTAATCAAGGAAAATATAAGGCTGTGATTCTTTTTTAAACATGAATCAGCAAACATTTTCTGTTTAAAGCACTGCAGGATGGAAATCGAGTCACGTGCTCATCTATTAAAGCATCTGCGAAGAGTTGCCAGCTGCACTAAAAAAAGCTGCAGACAGATTTTACTAAAAATGTATCTCCAATATAGTAAAAAAAAAACTGAAAACTTGTCTGTGATTTCAGCAGAGTCTAAAGTAACAATCACTCTCATACTGGATGCAAAGGAAAGGTGACTTTGAGAAAAACAAACACCCCCCACCCTTCCTCAGATGTTTTTTTACAAAGTTAAGTTTCTTCGATGTCAGTTTATTTACTAGTGTGACCGCTTATTGCTCGAAGATGTGTGAGCGAAACAGGGCCAACTGCTCACGCACCAAATAATCAGGGTTGGTTGGTTGGTTTGTCGCTCAACGGTCATTTTTTGCACACGAGAGCTAATTAGACCGAGAATTACGGTTTAAAGTGGATTCCGAACCACTACAAACATCCATGCCCAAGGTGGGATTCGAACCCACGAGCTGTTGAACCGAAGGCAAGAGCGCTAACCATTCGGCTGCCAGCTCGGCCCCAAATAATCAGGGATCACTGTATTCTAGACATAATAGTTTTCTAGTGATAAAGGGTTGCAAGATCGAAACCACTCACTACAGAACAATGGAAAATACACGTCACGTCTATAATTTTCTGAAGAAATTATATCGGGGTGAGAGTTCGGAAGATTTCCGGGTGACATTCGAAATCTACCCTAAATGATACGCTTCCCCAGAGAGTCTTATCCCTTGATTGTACCAACGTCCTAAAGCTCCACAGCTGCATGAATTAAAAATTAATGAATGAATTCATTGACAGCTGATATGAATGAAATACACTACGATGAACTTCTTAAAATCGCTATGCACATTTCTGAAGTTGGGACATGATTGTTGACACTGCGTAAACCTGATGTTATAAGGCAGTTGAATGCAACACGTATTTTGCTCTCTAGGAGAGTTTTTCAGAGAGAGTGGGCGATGTAGATGTGTTGCAAAGGAGAAAACCCAGAAAACTACCTACGACGGAAACGCCATCTTTTGCAGCTCTACACAGGCTGATTTTAAGTCAAGTGAATTACATTTTAAAGCGAGTGATTCTAAAACTGGAGTCCTAACATGCTAAGGTTTGATTAAATTAAAACATTATTGAATAGTATTTGTGACGGAATACATGCGGAGGTAAAGCTACACAGGTTGTATAATGATAGCCATACAGTCGAATGCTCCACAGAATTGGGACCTCCGTGCTTTCTGAAAGATTGTTCCTAGGCAGTTGCCCCTCAAGGGGTTTACCTTCTTTAGGTAAACACGGGTGTCACAATCCCGAGGTACCCTAGTGATCTGTCCTCTACTTTCTTTTCTTCTCTCTTCTATTCTTCTGCTTTTTCTTCCTCTTCTCCCTCAGTGTGGTTGCCTCGTAAGAGGTTGAGGGCTCCCCTTGAGTAGCTTCCGCCGCTCTGTTGCTATTAGCTTCTCTTGGGGACTAAATCACCCACGTGTTTGCCGTGCGTGGAGACCCGTGTCCCAGGAAAGGAGGATCCTGGTAATTGAGGCCCTCAGAGACCAACACATTACTTTGGCCTCTGCTTCAGGTAAACGGGAGGTGTGTTGTGGTCCTCAGCACATCAATCGGCTTTATGGATCAAGCGATCGGTACATCTACTGGATGACTCGTTAAGGGTGGAGGTCACTTCAGGGATGTACTGTGATCGTATAGGACCTGGCTAGCATTGGTGCAGCTGGTCTGCATCCCCTTGTTGGACTCGGTAGTGGGTGGTGCGGTCAGGTCCCGAAATTTTATCAAATCATAAATGGAGGACAAAAAATTTTCTTCTCTCCCACGGGAGCACCATTTTTAAAATAAAGAAAATAAATTTTTTGTAATCAAAAGAAAGGAGGGTTCTTTCGAACAAGTGTCCCCCTTTCTGATACAAAAGGGAATATCGGGATTTATCGGAGAAGTGAGAGATGTCCGCAAGCTAAGGTCAGGTGACTTATTGGTAGAGGCTGCAAATTCTACACAAGCAGCTACGCTGTGTAACATGAAGCTATTAGCTAATATTGAGGTCACTGTTTCACCTCATGGAAACTTGAACTTTTCACAAGGTGTAGTTTCCGCGAGAGATTTGTTGAACACGCCGGCAGAAGAAATTCTAGAAAACTTGCAGAGTCAGAAGGTCTGTGCAGTTAAACGCATCACTGTCAGAAGAGATGATAAGATCATAGATACTAAACATCTCATTCTGACATTTGCGACTCCAGACCTTCCGAACAATATCAAAGCTGCCTATATGAATTTACCTGTGCGGCCATATCTACCAAATCCCTTGCGTTGTTTTCAGTGCCAACATTTTGGACACTCGAGAAATGCATGCAGAGGCAAACTGACTTGCGCTCGTTGCGCAGCAGTTGGCCATGATAGTTCCAACTGCACTGCAAAGGAGGCATGTGTTAACTGCCATGGTAACCATCCCTCCTATTCTCGTAGTTGTCCTCAATGGGTACTCGAAAAAGAAATTACAACCTACAAAGTGATAAATAAATGTTCTTACCCTGAGGCAAGAAAACAAGTGACCTCTCGAACACCGCAGCCTGGAAAGAGTTACGCAGCCGCCGCAAAAAAGTCACCAAAAGTACCAGCACCCAAACGGATACTCTCTCTTTTCCCGTTATGAGATTACCCAATGTAACAACCCAAGGTCTAAAATCGACACCTCCTTCAAGTCGAAAAGCTTCTTCGGCAAGTTCAAGAGCCCTTAAAGCATTAAAACTAAAATCTGCAAAAGAGGGCTCTCGTAAGTCCAATTTATCCACCCGTAAAGCCATTTTGTCCCTGGAAGCTGATGCTGTGTCACTTCATCCTTCGGACGAAGATTTTTCGTTCGAGGAATCGATTGAGGACCCGCCATCTAGCTCCGGGGGAGGAGCTTTTCTATTTAAATAATAACTTCCTTAATTAGTTGGAACTGCCATTGTTTGCGTTCACATCATGATGGCATCAAGTCTATAATTTCAGCCTACAACCCCGCATGTGTTGCACTTCAGGAAACATTCCTGAAGTCCAGCAATAACTTTTCCCTGCGTGGGCTTAAAAGCTTCTGAAAAGACTGTGGTGGTGATGGTACAGTGTCTGGAGGTGTTTGCATATTAACATCCAATAATTTCCCCAGCACTGTCCATCCACTGAATACTACTCTACAGGCTGTAGCTGTAAGAATACATATTTCATGCTTAATTACAGTCTGTAGTTAATATTTACCACCACATGATGTCATCCGCCAAGAGGAACTTGATGAATTAGTTGATCAGCTGCCGATACCATTTCTATTGCTAGGTGACCTTAACGGCCATAATTCCTTGTGGGGAAGTGATGATATTAATTCTCGCGGTCGTCTGATAGAGCAATTTATTTCTGATAATAGTCTCTGTCTGATTAATACCGACGAGAAGACATATTTTCACGTACCCACAAGAACATTTCATTCCCTCGATCTTGCTATCTGTTCACCATCATTGCTGCCATTGTTAAATTTAACAGTAGAAAATGATCTGCGGAACAGCGATCATTTTCCTCTCGTCATCTCCCAGACTGGAGGTAGTAGTGTAGTACAACGTCTATCTACTTACGTGTACAGTCGGGCACATTGGACGTCATTTACACAACTGGTAGTTATAGATAATGAAATGGTTTTGATCGAGAGTATTGATGAAGCCGTTAAAAATCGCTGAAACAATTATAAATGCAGCTGATGTTGCAATACCCAAAAGTTCCTCTAGACCAAAAAGGCGCAAACCTTGCTGGAATAAAGAATGCCAACAAACTTGCAAAAAGCAAAGGAAGTTAAGGGGGATATTTAGGAGGTACCCCACAACGGAGAATCTTATCGCATTTAAGAGAGCAAAAGCATTAGCTCGCAGAGCTCGTTGTCGAAGTCAGAAGGAATCCTGGTCCTGTTATGTATCTTCAATAACATCTTCAACTTCCAGTAAGCAGTTGTGGAGAAGGTTGAAAGCAGCCAATGGAATTTATAGAAAATTTTCTATTCCTATCTTAAAATCCGGAGCTGCTATATACTCTTCTCCTACGGGTATTGCTGACGTCCTTGGTGAAGCATTTGCTAACGTCTCAAGCTCGAACTCTTACAATCCTTCGTTTTTGAGGACTAAGAGTCGGGCTGAGCGAGTACCCATTCGCTTCAACCATCGACAAGTCTTACCGTACAACTGCGAATTTGGAATGTTTGAATTGATGAAAGCTTTACAGCAGGCCAATAACACCAGCCCAGGACCTGATGGAATCAGTTATCTCATGCTTCAACATTTAAGTCCAGACTTCCTGTTAAACTTACTTTACTTGTTCAATAGGATCTGGACTGAAAATGAATTTCCATCCCTATGGCAAGAAGCAATAGTGATTCCTGTCCTAAAGGCTGGTAAGGATCCTTCAGATCCTTCAAATTACGACCAATTGCTCTGACGAGTTGCTTATGTAAGATTCTCGAATGTATGGTCAACGCCCGTCTCGTATATGTCTTAGAAATAAATAAATGTATACATATCAATCAGAGTGGCTTCCGTAAAGGAAGATCCAATCTTGATAATATTACTTATTTGGAGAACCAAATAAGCAATGCTTTTGTGCGGAGGAACCATCTGGTCTCCATTTTCTTTGACATCGAGAAGGCATATGACCGTACATGGCGATATGGAATTCTCCGTTCACTATATGATCTTGGTTTTCGGGGTAATCTTCCGATATTCCTTCAAAAGCTCCCGTGTTTTTAAAGTTCGTATTGGAACTGTATTTTCCAATACTTTTATTCAGGCTGAGGGTGTTCCCCAGGGCTCCATTTTAAGTGTCACTATTTTTAATTTATTCATCAGTAACATCCTACATCAATTACCACCTTCAATAAATGGTACACTATATGTTGACTACCTGCAAATATCATGCGAGGGGTCTAATATGCGATTAATTGAGAGACAACTGCAAACAGCAGTTAACAAGCTTGCTGCATGGTGTGCTGAGAATGGCCATACTTTATCTCCTAGCAAGAGCAGATGTGTCCACTTCTGCAGAAAGACTAGCCTTCATAATGATCCAATGATAAATATCAACAACACTCCAATACAAGTAGTCAATGAAATAAAATTTCTGGGAATTATCTTTGACGGAAAATTAACCTTTCTTCCGCATGTTTTGTATTTGCGAAAGAAGTGTGAGCGATCGCTTAATATCCTCAAGGTGTTGTCAAATGCATCTTGGGGTGGAGATCACACATCACTACTTCGAATTTATATGTCAATGATTTTATCCCGCATTGACTACGGGTGTGTTGTTTATGGATCGGCTAGATCTTCTATTTTACGAAGACTGAGCACAGTTCATCACTCTGCTTTGAGGATATGTTCTGGGGCATTCCACACATCACCCGTCCAGAGTCTGTACGTTGTATGTCCATCAACTACCGTTGGACCTGAGACGAATGCAGCAAACTCTCAATTATTATGCAAAAATTATGTCGACCCCGCATCACCCATTACGTTCCATGGTTCCTAATGCCTCTCTTAAAAGACTGTTTGATGCTCGACCAATGAGCATCCCACCTTTTCTCACACGAGCCAAATCACATCTGTGGCTCACAGACCTATGTGATGTTCGGATAGAGTCTATTTATCATTTTGCTCATCCGCCTTGGTATGATCCAACCATTAATTTTAATAACTCTTTTGCTCAGTTTTCAAAATCAGACACAACACCTATTGTTTTTCAAACGCTTTTTTCCTCCCATTGCAGTCAGTATCAATCATACACACCTGTATTCACAGATGGTTCAAAAACAGCAGGACATGCGGGCTGTGGAGCTGTTATAAATAACACAGTTTTTAGCTACAGTCTACATTCGTCCTGCTCCATTTTTACTGCTGAAGCCGCAGCTATCTTTTACGCGCTTCGGCATGTGAATACAGATGATCATCGTCAATTTTGTATATATACTGACAGCATGAGTGTATTGGAACCAATGAGAAACAAGAGTTTTACTTGCCATCCTGTTGTGTCAAAAAGTTTTAGAGCATTAGATTCCCTTGCTGGCAAGGGATATGATATTATGTTTTGTTGGATACCAAGTCACGTAGGTCTTGATGGAAATGAGAGAGCGGATGCAGCAGTAAAGGCTTCATCAGATCTAGTTTTACCATCGGTTCTGCTCTCTGATGTGAGAAAGGTTATAAAAAGATTTATAAATGGTCTTTGGCAGGAATCGTGGAACATGCAGGTCGGCAACAGGTTGCATACCATCTTCTCATCCCTCACCTCATTATCAGTTTTACCGTTACGAAGTGCAGATGTTAGATTAACTCGCCTTCGTATTGGACACACACGTTTCACACACAGACATTTGTTTTTAAGTGAAATAAATCCATGGTGTGAAACGTGTGATGAACCATTCACTGTTTATCATATTTTAATTTCATGTCATGATTTTAACCAACAACGTTTACTCTTTTTTAACTCTGATTTATTAACTTTACCTGATTTAATAGGGGATCAACCCCATAAAAACCTATTCGCTTTCTTGAGAGCAATAGGTTTCATACATTTTATTTAATTTCTATTTTAAATTATATATACATCTGAATTTTCATATTTTATATTTTATAAATAGATTTTAAAGTAATATATACAACAATTTTTGTTTTTTAAATTTTTTTAATGTTGCTTGGGTTTTTTGGAAAAAAAATGTTACTTATAAAAAAATTAAATAAATAAAATTACAAAAACTTTACTTTTGGCGCAGCATGTCCGAGTTTGGACCTTGCGCCATAAAACCCAACCAACCAACCAACCATCCTAGGCAGTTGCCTAGTGTATGTCACGAGGAAGAAAACTTAGAAAACTCACAAACATCCACACCGACGGATGAAGAAGCCAGGAATACAGTATCCGTCATACGTTCTAAAATGTGTAGTCATGAACCTGAATAGATCAGTGCTATCGTTGACAGTGTAGTAGACGCTCGTCTTTACGAACTCGTACAGACCTGTAAAGCAGTCTGTAAAATAGCAACAAAAGATTCACATTTAAGAACAATATTAACTTTATTGATCATTCCAAGCATTCATTGGTGAATGCATTGTTCCTAGAAGTTCATTTCATGAGACTGCTCCGATTCCCAATCCATGACACGATGAAGCAAACCTTGAAGTTGTTGATCCATGCCTGATCGATGGGCTGTAAGGCAGAAGCTGCAGTTGGAGGGGAAAACTTCACACAAATTAATTCAATATCCGGAGTTGCAACTTTTAGCACAATTAGAAGAAATTTAGGTATAAGTATGATATCCCCTCCCCCAAGAGATTTCTCGCCAAATCTAGAGCATTTTGTTTTCATTATAGTGCTGCCAGTTTGAGTTTTTGTTGTTTTTCGGATTTTTTTGTTGCCAGATTTGGTTTTTCTCGTGTTTTACATTATTTTCACCTCACATATACGGTTCTTTTTAGTGGCCATAGCATTTTATGTTTTTGTTTTACTTTCAATTCGAAGTTCTTGTTCTACGTTTCAATTCGAAGATTTTATACTTCTTAATGAAATTGTATTTTTTTAAATTCAATCAACTATCATGTATATTCTTTTTCTAAATCAATGGAGTAAAAAGTATTAAATCCTAGTAGCAATCGGGCATTGGAAAAAAATTCTTTCAATTTTACATTTGATCATAAGAAAATCATCGCAGATTCTTCTACGTTTGACTAAACTGAGTATTTTCATTTATTTGCATAAATGAAAAATTGTATTTTGACGAAGAAAAAAAGCTTATCGTAGCAAGACTAATTTGAAGTCAGAATTGTTATATAAGGAATTATATGCATGATAATCAATTAGTTTGTATTGTAGCATTAATAACTGCTGTTTTTTTCTGCCTGAATAATTCTGTCGTTTAAATTAAATCACTATTTTACTTTAGCTTAGTAATGTTTGGCAAAATTAGTTTCACTGAAATGTGAAACTAATATGCATGGATTGGAAACAAACGAACTAACTAGCGAAATAAATACCACGCCAGAACTACTTGTCACCTATTATATTCAAATTTAACACAGTTTATACAATGGATGCAAACAGAAGATATCGCCAAAGATATTCGACTTATGAGCTCGACGTCATATCAAGTAAGTCCATTATTTTTATTTACTTATCTCTTTTACCGGATTTTTTGGAGAGAAGCCAAATCCTATATAGCAGGTTTTTATTCATTTCGGTAATACTTTTAAGATTTTTTAATGCTATTATGTGATTTAAACGTTTATAAAATGCGTATTTTTGGGGAACTTAGGGAAATTTATCGTTCTAAAAACATGCACTTACCTTGGCGAAGAAAAATGTCGCAATGGTCGCCAACGGGGGGATGTCCTACTAGTTCTGAAATTTATGATACTCCGAGAAAAACCTCGTTTAAATCTCCTTGTAAAATTTTCACAAATTCTTCTAATCATCCAGGCTTTATTGTTAGCGGGTCATTTTTGAACATTTTTGAAACATCTAGTAACTTATTTCCTATATGAAAAACAGAGACAGTTTTCCTGTGTCATTCCAGTGGATTGCGAGTATATAATTCGATTGTAATTTTTCGCTTCACTTTTCTAACCCTATTACATTGATGGTCCTTAAAGCTCTCTCGAGTAAGATTAAAAAAAAAAAAAAAAAAACCTATTTCGTCTGCATTGAAAACACGAAGCAATACAGAAACCACTACTTTTTAGTAGTGCTTTCTACAAGTATATTTCTTCATTTCATTCAATTTCCTGAAATTTTTTTTAATAGTTCCTCTTTCACCCCAATTTTCTAAAGCTCAAAACGTGTCTGGTTCTAAATTTCTGCGGAGTCAACACCCGGTTGCTTTGAAATCTTTTAGGTTCATATTTCAAAGCCAAGTAGTTTCATTGAATGAGTTGTTCAAGTGAAATGAAACCAACCACAGAGCAGAGCGCAGATTTTTGAAGAGTCCCCCTATTTTCTATGTTTTAACGTATAGAAAGAAGAGCAAAGATTTCTCCCTTTTACTTTCTTACGTAAGAGAAGCCTTGAAATCGACAGCACAGTTCTTTCCCATCCAGTGTCTGGAATGCTTACACGTGTGATTACGTTATGTTGTTGTTGTTGCTTATGACACTTGGACAAGGCAAGCTCGCTCTGCCTTTGGCAGTGCGAATTAAGTCAATAGAGAACGTCTTTCGTTTATATCAGAGCACCACGAAGGTGAAAGTACGACTTTGCCCTTTTTAAGGTGCCTCGTCATTTTGAACCACGGTCAGGTGACGAGGCCACACCTGAGCTGGCATCCTCCTCTCCACATCCACGACACACCAGCGGAAGGACTTTGGACGTCACATATTAACGTAGACACGTCCCCAACCCACGGAGTTCCAGCAACCCAGTGAAGGAACAACACCGTGGCCACCTTACCAACCACTGCCCTGACGTTATTCAAGGATGAATCATGTTCATCAGCGATCATACTAAATTGGCGTAATGGTCTAAGCAGTAATTAAAAATTTTAAACTATCGTTTGTAATCGTCATCGGTTCCCTATTAAAACTTACTGTTTCTAAGGCCAGAAACATAAGTAAAAACTTTCGCAAATATATATATATATAAATATATATATATATATATATATATATATATATATATATATATATATATATATATATATATATATATATATATATATATATATATATATATATATATATATATATATAATAAAATTCAAAAAATTATTT